>OY811980.1:2674736-2838562 GCA_963681505.1 Eunapius fragilis | reverse complement strand
GTTTTGGACAAAGGGGAAGGCACATCTGGCAAATAGCCCGACAGAACGCGGCTTAGGCTACCTCTGGTTCTGCTCCGCTGCACTAGGAACGGATTCCTCGCAAGCAACGGCAACGGGTTCGCACCACTAGCAGCGCTCGTGCACAGCAGCCGCGCCTCCTTTCAGCAGGTGGCTGCGATTGCTGCATTTGCTGCTATTTCATCGCTGCGGTCATCCGTTTGCACGAATCGGATTCATAGTGCCGTGTATGGTTCTTTTCAAGCGCTTGCCACACCTATCACAATCCGTTGTTAACAAAATTAGGAAACTATCACGAGAGGGTTAAATGTTAAATCGTTCGCTGCCTGTTTCGCAAGTGTCTAGCGATTGTATGTGGGTACTCAGTGAAGTCCTTTTGCTGTGAGAAATAGATTTATGCAACTCCCATGTAAATTAGAAGCGAAAGAAAAAAGATATAAAAACACGAGAATTTTTCTTAAACGGGGTACTACCCCTACGCCCCTTTTAAAAATCCATTGTATATTTTTTCTTTTAAGTCCGATTTTTATTTGGAAAGCAGATTCGTAATCTCGTTTCAAACTCTACATGGGGTCCGTACAGTTTTTCTTGCCCTCCCCCCCCCCCCCCCCCCCCCCCCCCCCCCCTCGGTTTATTTTGCTCTTGCAATTATGTTTATTGAAATTAGCTTCCTCTCATGTTCCACATTAACCCACACCACACCACACACTCATCACACAAACAAAGCTTCACCAATGCAAGCAGAGAAATCTTCCTTCAGACCCTGATACAACGTACCTGGAATTGACTAAACTTCCATCAGCAAATCCCTTTAATTCTGGAGAACGTATGCAAACACACACACACACACACACACACACACACACACACACACACACATGCTAGACAGCCTCGTTTAAAGCATGGGGATTGTTACTGAGAAATCGAAGATTGAAAAGAGATTTGTTTTTCACATGTTCCATACATGTATTTTAAATAGAAATTAGGCTTTTTGCTTAATTTTCATTAAAATGCACAGGTGTAGGAAAGTGGGGCGGGGGATGATATGTGCTATTCTTAAAACTGGACGTTCCAATTTATAAAGGGCAGGGGAGGGGGTGGGGGCGAGTGTATTCTACGTCTATTACATGTACCAGAGATCATTAAATCTATACTCTTGGGATCGAGGCAGCGAAAAGGTCCTACCACATAGAAATTATTTCATATTCTAAGAGACACTTATGTTCTCTGCAACTTCTTTCTTATGCACCGGAAATTAGCCTATTCATCATGGAGTTACAGTGGCCTGAATTTTTAATTAAATGTACATTTTTAATTGCAAGTGTCAACTTGGATGGTCCTTCCTGGAAATTTTATATAATATGCGCTAAGGGCCCTTTTCACTGCCCGACCCAACAGACAACTTCACGATCTGATTATTTTGTACTCCAGATGTGCTGTCACCTAGATATTATGAAGAAGTCTGTTGTTGTCTCTAGCTTTTATTGGCCCAGGCTGTAAACCTGAGATACTCTACCTCACTGGTAGGACACCCTTAACTGCTATAGGTTCACCAATGTACGTCCTCAAAAGATCAGTTGTTTGTTTGGCAAACATTGTGAGGAAATAACCGTTGTCATTCCAGAATGATCGACCTTGCTGTTCCAGTATCCAGTTTCATCACTGCCTCCTTCCCATTAAGCTTCACTCTCACTACTATAGGTGATGACAAAGGTTTCCTGAGGACTAACACAGAATTCAAAACATCAACAGATTCAGCACACTCTTCATCTGCATCAACACACATATCATGTTTCTCTGTTCTATAGCTAAGGTTTCCTTGAGGAAACATGCCCAGGTCTCCTACATCCCACACCCCCCCCCCCCCCCCCACCACACCACATGTGAAAATGCACTGGATTAGTCTTTGATCCTTGTACAGTTGTACACCAATGCCCTACATAGGTATCTGATCTACTATTGCATTCCAATATCGATTGGCTGGAAATATGTAAAGTATATGGCTATCTGTCTATGCAGCATCATACTATCTACAAGAACACTTTAGGGAAGCATAGCATGATCAAGCCATATAGCACATAAAATTCATCAAAATGACCGTACAGGGCATAAATTCTTAGCAGGAATGTGCAAATACACTCTCAGCAAGTTAATAAGAAATCAATAATTCATGACAGGTTAAACATGTACTTGGAACCCTATGTTGATTAAGCCACGAACCATGAAGATTTTATCATGGTTTGAGCAATCATCTTTACGACAACCAGCCATTGAAGGCCATGGTCTTGTTTCTGTAATCAGTTAAACAACCACTGTCAGTGCATGTTGTGGTGCACGCATGTCGGCCAAGCAGAGTCCATGTTAACTACAGTTTGACATTACAAAGTGTCCACAACCCAGAATTCATTTGCTGCATGATATACAGTGCAATACATGCAAGAGATATATAACAGTTGGAGAAAATGATACACATCATGCAGTAAGAGACAGCTGAAGTGCTTATAGAAGTGTACAAAACTCTTTTTAAGTAAGACATAGATCCTATTCAAATTACACTCGTGATAATCGTTCATTGTTCTTTTGCAACCGTGCGATTACATAAAAGTTACACAACATTACATAAATGTTAACGTCTCGCACAAGAAGTACCAAGATCTATTTGCACTTTACAAGCGAGAACTCTATAGCAATGTCATACATTCACATTCAAACAGCAGGAACAGTAAATATTTTGTAACGCCTTACCTCATATGCACGTATCTACCCATGTAAATATGCAGTATAGTCACTGCATGACACCAGGCATGGTCTCCAGAGAGTCAAACAAAATCTTGCCACAGCTGTTAGGGGCGGACCAGGATTTTGGGAGGGGCGGGGTCTAATCACTATATTCACAAGTGTGGGTGGGTATGGGAGGGGGCGTGCCCCTCCTGTGACTGCCAGGGGGTTTGGGGAGCACTGCTAGCTCTCCCAGTAGTGTCGACACAGCAGTTGCTACCTCGCATAGTACTCTTTGAATGCTTCATACTGGAATGTGTCAATTAATTTACGTATTTAATTATTCATAGTTAATTATTAATAACTGGTGGAGGGAGGGGGGGAGTTTTGATTCCCCCCCCCCCCCCCCCCCCCTCCCTTGGATCCGCTACTGGCTATTCAATGTGTTAGCTACTGCTGAGAATTCCAATCATGTCCTCCAAAAGGAAGTGAATCAAATTGGATATGGGAGGAAACTCATGGATGGAGGAATTGCAATTGCAATCTTACCTGATGAAATACAGGAACTTGGCATGTACTTGTAAAACCAGTAATGACGTTGCCAGCTGACATTTTTATAATTTTTCACAGGTCAGGCTAATCACAGAGTTTTAAAAAAGAGTTCGGAGTACTGAAACAGAATTGTAAAGATGTTAGAGCAACACATATGAAATGGATGCATCAATTTGGAATTGGATTTGAATTAATGCCAAGCGTACTGGCAACTGTAGACTATTGTACTGATGCAGGACAAAGTTCAAAGGCTGAAAGCAGCTATGCTTTTAAATCGTTTTTCCCATACAGGAAGCCAGAAGACCATCAAAGCAACTTTTACACTTAACCAGTAGCCGCCATCTTGGAAAGGGCCATATTCAAGGGGTTTCGTATAGCTTTCAGAAAAAGCATCCATCTTAGAATACGTTGTAGATGTATGCACCCATCTGTCCACTATACCTAGTATAAGTGATTTTCACATCTCTGTGGCAGTTTGTCCAAACAAGCCTTGTGTTAATACCCTATTCGACAAGGGTATGGTAGCTTCCGCAGTTACAGTGTTGCATAGGAGAGTGCTGCCGAAACAGGACTTGCACTGTTCCCACTTTTCGTATTGAAGACCCCCCTTCACTGAAATCCTGGATATGCCATTGAACAAGGTCGCACTGGTTGTGAGCCGTGACTTGTTACTTAGCGGACACAAAGAACCCTGTAGGTGTGGTCCAATTTGAAAGGAAGTGTGGGGGTTAAGCTGACAAAAAAGAGCCTTGTGGGTGTGACTTTCCTTTTAAGAGCGCGAGGGGTTAAGTGAGATCCGATAAAAAGAGCCCTATGAATGTGGTGAGAAGTGTGAGGGATTAAGGAATATAGCCGACAAAAAAGCCCAGTGGGTGTGGTAAACTTACCATGAGTGTGAGGGGTTAAGGCACATAATCAACATAAAAGAGCTCTGTTTGTGTGGTGAACGTTTTAGGAAGGGGATTAAGGAACATAGCTGATAAAAAAGAGCCCTGGTGTACTTTCTAGGACTGCGAGGGGTTAAGGAAAACAGCCGACAGAAAAGCTCCGTGTGGGTGTGGTGAACTTACGAGGTTTGTGAGGGGTTAAGGAAAATAGCCGACAGAAAAGAGCCCTGTGGATATGGTGAACTTTCCAGAAGTGTGAGGAACTCATTTGACTAGTCAATATATTTAATATAACACTTTCATCGTCTGGTATCAGTAGATTTGTGTAACTAGGTATAAATACAGAGAAACTTTCTTCAATATTATTAACCAACTAAAGTCCTTATACTACAATTTTAAGCTAGAGTAACACTGCCTAGCAAAGCCTTGCATTGGTGCACTTCTGGTTGTGTTTCTTTGGGACAACAACCATTCCTGCACACCGTTCAGTTGTGCCTTCCACTTTTGAGATAATACCTGATTTTTCCACTTTTATGAATTCTTCCTTAACCTCGCTTCACAAAGGTACAGGAATATTCTAGGGTGTGCTCAGAGTATACGGTTTTGCATGTGGCCTTAACGTGATATTTCCAAGGCCAGTTAACAGTTTAGAATATTTTCAATGGACTGTGTTGTCATATTGCTCCACTGATTTGACCCATGCAATTAGCTTCATCGCGCGCAGTGCTGGTAGGCCTAGCAGGTTCATCTTAAGGCCCTTTACCACAAAAATTGCCTGATGTGATTGTTTTCCTTTGTATGTCAATGTGGCATCAAATTGTCCTGCTACATTCAGTGTTTGGTTTCCTGATCCATAGAGTATTATAGAATGCCGCCCAATCCAATGTGCTTGCCAGGATTTAATCCTTCATGTGACCAAAGAGATGGCTGTAACCAGGGTTCCCACACCCAAAAGATAGGTCAAAATAAGACTTTTTCAATACCCTACAGTTGTATATTTAATGCCTCATACACACTGAAGTCATTCCTAGAACTGTATCGCTCAGCTCAGCAAGCTGATCCTGTGTGCACTTCACTCCGACAGTTGTGTCTAAATGGATGGCCTCTGAAGCAAAAATCACAACCAATCTTAAACCACTCTGGCTGGTTCGAAGTGACCTAACCATCTGCAACGACTTGCTATTGTATGGGAACAGAATAATTGTTCGAACATCTCTACACTCTTACACCTTCAAAACGCTACATGAGGGACACCTTGGCATCCAGTGATGTCGCTTGAGAGCCACAGCTGCTGTCTGGTGGTTGGGGCTGAACCAACAGATTTGCAAAACGATTCAACACTGTCACATGTGTACGAAAAGGAACTTTACTTGGGGCTGAGTCAACAGATCTGCAAAATGATTCAACACTGTCACGTGTGTACAAAAAGGAACATTACTCCGGGGGAACCAATGATACCCACAGCTCTCCCCAAGTGTCCTTGGCACAAGCAGGATAGGTTGGTTTTTATCAAGTCTGTTTGTCAGTTACTGGTTAGTTAAACTGGGCACGTGGTGGTTCTGATGGGTATATTAATTACAAAACCTCCTGCAAGGCTGTGAAAGCAGCTTCAGACATCTTCACATTACATGGGCGCACATACCCGGAGGTGATACAACTACAACTACCAAGAACAACATCTCAAATCTTGATTGAAACATTCAAATGTGTATTTGCACGTAATGGCATTCCTGAAGAACTCGTCAGAGATAATGGGTCTCAGTACACTTCGAACGAAATGAAAGCATTTGCTGCTTTGTACAGTTTTCAGCATACCACCAGTAGCCCATACTACCCTAGAGGCAATGGGCTAGCTGAACGGACAGTGAAAACAATCAAAGCACTCCTTTAGCATACTGATGACCCTCATCTGGCACTACCTAACTACAGGGCCACACCTTTGCCATGGTGCAGAGCCTCAGTCCAGCTGAACTCTTGTTTGGTCAGCGCACGTGCCCAACCACACCACAAGTAACAAGCTAGCTAATTCCTGAATGGCCATACCTCAAAGGATTTCACAGATCTGATGAACTGGCAAAAAGGATACAGAAAGCTAACTAAGTGACATGGTGCTCGAGCACAATCAGAATTAAGCAGTGGAACCGAGGTCTAGGTTCGAACCGATGACACTCAGGCAAGAGGACAGATCGTTGCGACACCCAAGATCTAGTAATGTAGTCTGTGTAGTAGTCTGCTAGTAATTTCATTCAGATGCCTCTGGTCTGTCCATGCATACACCTGCATATCATGGTACTTTTACGCTTGTACCCTTCAACAAATGTGCCAGGTGTGGTGGTACTAGCTATTAACAGAACATCTGTCAGAGTGTCCTGGCTGACTGTCCAGAGCTCCCTCAATATGTCATCCTAACAGGATACACTGTTCATTGTCATTCTGTTCCAAACACTTCAAAGAGCCTGTCTGGTGGGTACATCAGTCAGACCTTCCCACCAACCACCACCTCTGGGGATATCACCAACCTCAATCCTAATGGTATCAACCAGATAACTACATGCGTGCATATATGGGCCAAGAAAAAGGCACCTATGCATATCCACTATAATAGAGATATTGATTTCAATATTGATTACATAAAAGGAGAATGGAACTGGAACATGTAATAAAGCCAAGGATTGTATGTAATATCTTTCCTCACACTTGCTTGTAGGTATGACCATGCATCTTCTATTAATACAATAAATAAGTAACATTAAAGCAGTTGATAAAATTAGTCATTTGTCACAAGTTATTTATAGAAACCAATGAAATTCCGATTTTGAAATGCTAGCTACTTGCAAAACCTCTGGGGCAGAGCCCCAGGCCTCGATGGGGGAGCTAATAGCACACCCCATATCCCCTAGCTGGGTGGGAGGGGCACAGCACCACCCTCCCCCCTGTTAGTTCCACCCTTATTGTTTTCCTGAAACCCCCCCCCCCCCCCCCTTCCCACATCTTCAGACCTGTTTACGGGCCTGGGCCCAGAGCCCTCGGGAATTTTAAATCACGTAGATCTCTTGGTTTCTGTGTCTTAATACATACCACTACATAACACACATACAGCAAATTAAGTTAAATACATACTATAGACAGAATGACCCTGGAGTTGGCTTTGATCAGGGTCAAATTCAATCAAACATAGATCTGGTTCATTGTGACATGTGTTTTTAGTACCATATGACGTTCCACCAAGCTCTGTTGTGAAAGTAAAAGTTTCCTTTGATGAAAGGTTAAAAGCACCTATCAGTAATATGTGTTCATTCTCTCCTAACCTTTAGAACCTCTACATTAGAATTACCATTTCAAATGATTTGGATTTCATTGCATCTTTGGCTCTTGAACGAATGATGTATATTGTAAATCCCGCAATAGGAATTGTGATTTGCATAGTCAGGTTCGAGATGGAAATATAAATGTACGAAAGGTTATGAGACACATATATGAATCAAGCTAGATTAAATATATAAGTATGCTACAACACATAATAAACAATTGTGTAAAACAAGCAATTATTGATCTATGTGCATTTTCACTTCTATAAGAGTGCATGAGTTCATAGTAATGCGATATATAAATTACTTCAATAATAAATTGCATCATCATTACTTTCCTCAGTGATCCTTGACGAGATGGAGCTATAGTAGAGACCAGCATAAGCTGACTGAGTAGATATATCAGTGGGAGTCGTATCCCTTGAAACTATGGAGCTATAGTACACTGCACCTTCATCTCCTTGCTGATCACTGGGAGTGCCATTCATTGAAACTATGGGACTATCGTACAATACGTCGTCATCATTTGAAGAAGTGTTTTGAATCCTTGGATTTTCTTGGCCAGAGGGAGATTTAGGTACAGACCCACCTAGCTGCTGAGATGTCATGGTTTCATTCAAGCGTTCATATGCTGCACAGGCTTCCATAGCAAAATGCTGATCAAGGTCATTTAATGCATCTGCCTCACTATAAAATAAGCAAAATTGTTTATGAGATAAGATACAATGCTTATAGTGTTAACAAGGCTGTCACCTCCATGGTTCAGCTGCAGGCACTTTTTTTTCACGACGATGCATTGCCACTTTTAAGTAGTTTTCAAAATGTCCTGAAATTTCCTGACCTTCAGCTGTTTTAAATCCACATATAACCTTCCCGCGCAATTTCTATTAATGCATGGCCATAGTCATAAACAGCTTTGTGATTCACACATTTTATGTCTTAGTATGCTGCCACTCACGACAATGCACTCACAACCTAGTTCTTTGCAAAATACCATTCTAACCATTTGAATCACAGGTGCTGCTGTTCAAATTTATGTGGTACATTCATTGCAAAGACTATGTCTATTATCCCTATTTGCAGTTAATGTAGCAGAATCAATACATCCACTTTCAATTGCATGCAAGTACTGTTACAGGTACAAACACATATAGGCATCATGCATGCAAATGTACTGATACCCATATGGACATGTATCTCTATAATTTAATTAAATGGTGTTAACTTGCCAGTGAAAAGGTAATGGGGGTACAGGCCCAGTTGTGTATGTCTTCTACTGGCCAGGACTGCAGTACAAGCTTGCTTTTTGGATCCAGTACTGTAATGGCATCCTTGCTGATTCCAAGAAGACGGGGTACAAACATTATCCCAGCTGATCTGCCTTTTACATGGAAGAATGTTGCACCATAAGTGGGCAGTAAGCGACATTGCTGGATGTAGGCCAACTTGGCTTCTGGCTCATTCAGTCTCACAAGCTTTTTATATTCCCCCAAAATCAGGTGTTTTACATTAGATACATGACTATATTCCTTTGGAAGGAATTCAGTAAAAGAGGGGATGGTTTTTGAGCTATCGTAATTGCCATGCTGAATGTAACACAGAAGAGCAGCTAACTGGATAGCCTCACCAATAGTACAAGGATGGCTTCCATCAAGAATGGCATCCCGAGACTGTCATGGTGGTATTTGTTGATGGGCATATGCGGATGTGAAGGTAATAAGGTTATTCAACTCCAAATGCAGTATGTTCACACAATATAGATGTGTAGACGTTGCTAAAACATCAACTATATAACCAAAGGTTTTTCTAAACAAAACTCCCTACATCAATTTATGCATGTGTATGAAAAGCATTATCTAATTAAGTGCACAACATGATCTTACTACTAATGTGAAAACATTTGGATTCTCTAGGACTACTGTAAATATCTTATTATTCTTTTTTATTTATAAACATAGTGATGGCTGGGTCATTCCATTATTACCACACTGCCTCACATCTTTATATCCAAATTTTACTTCTGTCTTTGGTTGAATTTTATTCCTAGCATTTTTCAAGTAACCTTAAGGGTTTATGAAATAAACTTGCCCTGAATAATTAATTTTAATTTCATTTACTTCATTAATTTCTTATTTAATTAACATATACAGTATATATACGAACACATAATACTACTGACCTACCTACCTAGGGCACAAAGAGTCATAAAAATGAGCCAGTAAAGCCCTAGCATTGGCCCCTGACCAGGACAATGCTTAACACTTCTTAAGACTTAGGACAAGCAATTTGAGTGCCAATCCTTGTAGCAAGTGTGTCAAGACATCTGCTGCTTCTTCTCCCCAGCAACCATATGTCTCCATGGTTAAGGGGGCACAAACCCAGCCCAAATGGTTATAGTTCTTGTCATTGGTGGCATGTTCGCGGAGAATGCAGCGGATCCGGCCATCACACTCGCTTTGTTCAAAGTAGAATGATTTAGGAGTAATGTAATGGTGAAGTACAGAGCTGCCAGTTTGCCAAACTCTCAGTTATGGCCCAAGCTGTCTGAGGGATGAGTATGTCTTCCCTCTATGTCTAGTCCACCATTGACTGCCTTGATTTGACATGCAATACTTGCCAGTTGACACAATTTCCTGGTGTCCCACAAAGAATTGTGCCTGACAATTAAGTCACATCCACTTTTACATGTAAGAGCATGGTGACCCAGGGAGTCAAGGGCCTGAGAAGGACAGAATAAACAGCAGGAGTTTTGAGAGGTGTCCATTCCAAGCCACCATGTTAGTGCCACATGAAATTCAGGAGGTTCTACATGTAGGTGTAAGTTCAGCTGGGGAGTTGGCATGACTGAAAAAGCCAATTCGAGGCATAGGGAGAAGACATCATGAAAGTTTGTGCATTTTGGTGCCATATATATTCTTCTCCATTTGGCTAACAGGGATATGTATAGTATCAAATTAAAGTTCGATTTGAGCAGAGTCAAAATGTAATGTCAAAATGGATGATAAAGGGCATGTTTATATTTATTATTTACAGATTTCTACTAAGAGTCAAAATGTGATGGCAAAATGGATTATGAAGGGCACGTTATAATACACGGATTTCTAAATTGCAGTAACTTGCATTGGATTATTAAACAGGACTGAGGGGCTGATTCATATTATAACAACATCGTTAGTGTGACATTGGTCAATAACTAGAATGAGTAAAATTTGCATCTATTAGGTGCAGTGTTGCTGCAGTATAAACTATTAGTATCACGATTACATTGTAGCCATATCACACATTATACATGTACCGATAGAAGAAAGTACAAGGAATAATCGAATCCAATGTAATTGGCCTCTGGATCCATCCAATAATGGACTTGCAATGAATTATTTAATTAATCCATGCATTCTAGTTATTGTGCATGTCACACTAACTTAGTGTGGTGGCCAGGGGTTATGCACAATATTATGATATCAATGGCCCCCTAGCTCAAGTCCAAAATTAAAAGCCCACTAGTTACCACAATTTTGCAACAGTGATGATAATTTAACCCTTCACCACCCAAAAAATCATCCATTTTGAATCTAATGAAATTGAATATTTATTTGATGCTATCCCTGCCAGCCAAAGGGAAGAAATAATCTCATGAAAAGTATGAATAGTTTATTATTCAGGGAATGTAGTTCATAAGCCATAATTAAGGTAATTAACTTGAAAAAGGGTGCAGGTAGAAGATTCATCCAAAGACAAACTAGTTAAACCAAGATCACAAGACATGAGGTTCACTAATGACTGCTTTTTAAAAATTATTAAGGACCTTTTTCTGAACTACAGCCCATTCAATCACACCAGCACACCTGTATGTACACCAGATTCAGCTGGACAAGGTCACTGGTGTCCAAATTACTATCAGAGAAGAAATACTTCTGCCTCAATGTCACCTCTGTAGTCTCTGTCACACCCTGTTCACTTAGTGTCTTCTCAGGCTCAAGCCAGATTACTAAAAAAAAGAAGCTTATCAAAATGCAACAATCCAAACTGTCTAGCATTGTATACTGTACTTACATTTTCTATGCAGTATCTTTTCTTTGTGCTGGGGATTTTTTCCATCTTTTCTGTTATCCAATGACAAAGAGAACTCCTCAAAGTTAGGTATCCCTGGTGAAAAGGTTTTTATATTTAGGTGAACCAATTACTAAGGAAATGAGAAAGCAATTCCATGAGTGAGGGTGTGTGAATTATACAAATGCATGCATTCTGGATGGATGAATCATGCAGGTGCATGTAGCAGTTGGGGAAAGTATGTGCACTCCAATGACAACATATACACCATATTATGCATGCACATAGTAACACTCAACCATTTCTGTTCTAAACGTCTCTAGAGCCTTTTAATTCTGCGGAGTAATTTAAGGTGTAACAGACGTGCTATAATAAGTGAAAACAATGTCAAGTGTGGTAAATCTGCATACTCCCACCCAGAGTATGTGAGTAACCTGCGTAATGACATTCTTGCTACACCTTAAGTTGTTCTACAAATGGCTCTAAAGACGTTCAGAACAGAAATAGTGAACAAGGGCACAGTCTTTGCTTTGAATTATGACAGGAAAATACACATATTGTTGAATCAAGTAACCATTGCTTAACACTACTCAATATATTGTAACAAAAGTAAATTCAATACATGCATAACCTGCATAAAAGTCAAAATGTGATTTTTAGTTATTAACCACTACTCACCGCATACCTTATGCACTGGTCGAGTACAATGTGCATGCATAATATTGACATAGAAGCAGGAATGATGTCGTATAATGAATGTCATCAAAAACGTGAGTCGATCTGGAGGGACAGCCGTGAATTGGATTCATTTCCCTCTTTGCCGCTACCGAATGATAACACATATCAGAACAGTTTTGCATTGGTTCTGTGTCATAACAGTGCGCACTTTTAGAGAACAAAAATACTCGTGCGCACGTCTCGTACCCGGTCCAGCTGTTATTCGCCGCCAACTTTCTTCTTCTCCAGCTTCTTCCTTCCTCCACAAAGAACTCGTGCTAGGAAGCAAATTGACAGTCATACTCACCAGAACCATTAATTCTAAGTAGCACTGGTGTGTATTCATCTACATCTATGCCCTGTTCTTCATCATGCATCCATTTAGCTAACATTGACATAGAAGCATTTTTCAAGTCAGTTTTACGAGCGTCTAGCCCCATTGATGATAGCGAGTTTGAAGAAAGCTTCAAACTACACAGCTGTTGGCACATATCATTCACTGCATCGGTTTAAATGAGTTTATTATAATCACTGCTACTTGCAGCATCATTTAACTGAAGCAGTGAAAGACATTGAGAGTACCTCCAGCAAGCTGCAATTGGTGGAGTGCCATACTTTAATCCTGCACTTCCTGCAGGAAGTTGCTGTGCTAAAGATTGGAGCCTGAATATATGCACATCCGTCTCAACAAGTTTGGCTAAAAGACTACTCTTATACCGAACTTTTAAGGCTGCAATTCTAATGGTTGGTAAATGCTTGTAAATTAGGAGGGAATTTAAATATTTTTGCTTGCTTAACCTCCACTAAATGAAACCATCTAATACAAGGAGCAATAGGTTCTGATGTTAGCTTTTGAACTTCAGATAAGAATACTTCATGCCACCACCTCCTAAATATAGTTTTGTTACACCAAGCACTGCTTTGGGAAAACTACGGAAGGCATGGAGGCGCATTTGAAAAACAACGCAGTTTCTTAGCTGACCCTACAACAACTGGGGGATGCTTTAACAGTACCAGTGGCGTTCGTTCATAATATCACAGTCAAGCGATCTTTTGCCTTCGTTTTCTTAGTACCCCGGCCAAGCTGTCTCTTATCGGAACCTAAGCGAGTAGGTTTCATATAGGAATCCAGCAGTATCATGAATGTCATGAAAAAACGTCACTCTCGTCTAGCGGGACGGCCAAGAGTCAGGTCACTTCACTCTTAGTGGTAATCGAGTGATATCAAACAGAACAGCTTTGCGATGTTTCCATGTCATCAGACTGTGTACTTTTAGAGAACAAAAATACTCGTCCCCATCGTTCGTACCCAGTCCCATCTAAAATCTTCTCCTCCTCCTCCTCCTCCCCCTCCCCCTCCTCCTCCTCCCCCTCCCCCTCCTCCTCCTCCTCCTCCTCCTCCTCCTCCTCCTCCTCCTCCTCCTCCTCCTCCTCCTCCTCCTCCTCCTCCTCCTCCTCCTCCTCCTCCTCCTCCTCCTCCTCCTCCTCCTCCTCCTCCTCCTCCTCCTCCTCCTCCTCCTCCTCCTCCTCCTCCTCCTCCTCCTCCTCCTCCTCCTCCTCCTCCTCCTCCTCCTCCTCCTCCTCCTCCTCCTCCTCCTCCTCCTCCTCCTCCTCCTCCTCCTCCTCCTCCTCCTCCTCCTCCTCCTCCTCCTCCTCCTCCTCCTCCTCCTCCTCCTCCTCCTCCTCCTCCTCCTCCTCCTCCTCCTCCTCCTCCTCCTCCTCCTCCTCCTCCTCCTCCTCCTCCTCCTCCTCCTCCTCCTCCTCCTCCTCCTCCTCCTCCTCCTCCTCCTCCTCCTCCTCCTCCTCCTCCTCCTCCTCCTCCTCCTCCTCCTCCTCCTCCTCCTCCTCCTCCTCCTCCTCCTCCTCCTCCTCCTCCTCCTCCTCCTCCTCCTCCTCCTCCTCCTCCTCCTCCTCCTCCTCCTCCTCCTCCTCCTCCTCCTCCTCCTCCTCCTCCTCCTCCTCCTCCTCCTCCTCCTCCTCCTCCTCCTCCTCCTCCTCCTCCTCCTCCTCCTCCTCCTCCTCCTCCTCCTCCTCCTCCTCCTCCTCCTCCTCCTCCTCCTCCTCCTCCTCCTCCTCCTCCTCCTCCTCCTCCTCCTCCTCCTCCTCCTCCTCCTCCTCCTCCTCCTCCTCCTCCTCCTCCTCCTCCTCCTCCTCCTCCTCCTCCTCCTCCTCCTCCTCCTCCTCCTCCTCCTCCTCCTCCTCCTCCTCCTCCTCCTCCTCCTCCTCCTCCTCCTCCTCCTCCTCCTCCTCCTCCTCCTCCTCCTCCTCCTCCTCCTCCTCCTCCTCCTCCTCCTCCTCCTCCTCCTCCTCCTCCTCCTCCTCCTCCTCCTCCTCCTCCTCCTCCTCCTCCTCCTCCTCCTCCTCCTCCTCCTCCTCCTCCTCCTCCTCCTCCTCCTCCTCCTCCTCCTCCTCCTCCTCCTCCTCCTCCTCCTCCTCCTCCTCCTCCTCCTCCTCCTCCTCCTCCTCCTCCTCCTCCTCCTCCTCCTCCTCCTCCTCCTCCTCCTCCTCCTCCTCCTCCTCCTCCTCCTCCTCCTCCTCCTCCTCCTCCTCCTCCTCCTCCTCCTCCTCCTCCTCCTCCTCCTCCTCCTCCTCCTCCTCCTCCTCCTCCTCCTCCTCCTCCTCCTCCTCCTCCTCCTCCTCCTCCTCCTCCTCCTCCTCCTCCTCCTCCTCCTCCTCCTCCTCCTCCTCCTCCTCCTCCTCCTCCTCCTCCTCCTCCTCCTCCTCCTCCTCCTCCTCCTCCTCCTCCTCCTCCTCCTCCTCCTCCTCCTCCTCCTCCTCCTCCTCCTCCTCCTCCTCCTCCTCCTCCTCCTCCTCCTCCTCCTCCTCCTCCTCCTCCTCCTCCTCCTCCTCCTCCTCCTCCTCCTCCTCCTCCTCCTCCTCCTCCTCCTCCTCCTCCTCCTCCTCCTCCTCCTCCTCCTCCTCCTCCTCCTCCTCCTCCTCCTCCTCCTCCTCCTCCTCCTCCTCCTCCTCCTCCTCCTCCTCCTCCTCCTCCTCCTCCTCCTCCTCCTCCTCCTCCTCCTCCTCCTCCTCCTCCTCCTCCTCCTCCTCCTCCTCCTCCTCCTCCTCCTCCTCCTCCTCCTCCTCCTCCTTCTTCTTCTTCCTTTCCTCTTCCTCTTCCTTCGGGATAGCATAACTCACGACAGGAAGTTTGTAAAGAACACCAAGTGTACCAATTGCTTCAGGATGTGTCCGCATGTTATCTTCAGGTGTGTGTTGCCTAACCGATTGGGCAATTAGCTGAAGCGAGTAGAACCATATTTGGTGTTGAACTACAAATAGCATATTACATCAGCTATCACAATGTTCATAACACACATATAAAATAACCAATCAAATTCGATGGTTTTACATGCAATCTCAAGGACAATTCTGATTCCACACGAGCATCTAAAAGTGGAAAGATCCAGATGCTACCAGATCTGCCAAATGAGTGCATGTCAAGAGGGGTACCGAAAGGACCTACAAAACGACCACCCAAAGGTACGTTATAGCATCGATAAACGTTGGATCGATAAATTATGAGCATGCATGGTATATCGCTAAAATGGAAGGAATAGTTTCTGTAATAGTTACAGCGGTAGATACTGCGTCTCCGCTTTATATTGAAATGTGTGTATAACGCCAAAGTTGCTTATGTCAATTTGGTAATGTATTGACATGGTGCATGGTTTATAGTGTGAGATCAGTTTACTTAGGGTACATTTACCCTATGTATTATATGGCTTCGCTTTTGTCAATGCTTTTAACCTTTATCACGCTTTGGTCCTCAATGGAGGTAGTCTGGGGACTAGTGTAATAGTTTTAATGGTACACCTCAACAAAATTGCAGATTCTGAAATGATCGTGCAAGTTGACGTTTTTGCTACCTGATTATCTAGGTTTTAAGAACGAAATACAATACCAAATCCACCAGAAAAATTTAGGAAAAAAGTAATAAAAACATTCTCTATGCGTGAAGGTTGGTGAATCAAAGGTGATGGTGGTGTAAAAAGCAAGGGAACAAGGCTTCTGATTGAAAATTAAAAATGAAATAAACCTATATTAGTATGCACATTTAAATATGACAACATGTTGCTAATATAGGTCTATTTCATTTTTCCTTTTCAATCAGATGCCTTGTTTCCTTGCTTTTTACACCACCATCACCTTTGATTCCTATATACCACCAACCTTCTTGTATAGAGAATGTTTTTATTACTTGTCTCCTTCAGACTCAAGCAAATAACTATATTTTGGGATAGCCTTGGCCTAGTTCATCCATCCCAGCAAAAAGTTCTTGCGCAAGACTTGCCCAAGATCTTGCCTTCTTGGGCAAGTCTTGCCCAAGATTACTCAAGATCTTGCCTTCTTGGGGAAGAAATGTGTAATTACAAGGTACTTTGATTTCTGCATGAGAGCATAGGGCAAGAGGGTACTCATTAATTTGCTGCCCATTTTAGTCAAGTTTCTTCATGTATAGATTACACTGATGCAAATTACATTTATAATGTCAAAACAGCATACTACATACAACTTGTCAATAAATCAAGTTGACTAGTGCTTTTCATAAACATCATTTGGCAGATAAACTATTATATCGATCATGAGTGAACATGAACCCCACCTGCATATAATTAACATGTAATTAACGCTAGCCAATATGCACATATAATAGTACTAATTCGAATTCATTTCACGCAAGCCACGTTGCTTGTATCATGCTGCCATCCTTTCTGGTACAGAGAGAGCGGGGTTCCTTAGGTACTCTTTGTACCGTTTTCGGTTTCCACCAGTGTGATCACTCATACTATAACCGGCAAGCTCAAATTTTACGAAAACAATTTTTTACGCGTAAAAAATTCGTACCACGTGCTAGCTTGTATCATGCCGCCAAAAAGTAAAGCGTACAGTGAAACCTCCACCAAGATACCTACATGAGAACATTGAAATTGCTGTCGATGACAAACGAGCTGATTATAGTAAGTTTTCATCTTATGGTACCGCGTACGTGTATAGAGCCTAATAATGTGCACTTAAAGTGTTAACGTTATAACGCGCGCGCATATAGTAGTAGTACGTACATGTCATATACACATGTGCATTTCGACGTTTGACAAGGCTGGCTATTGGCCGTTTCAATATATATATAATTATAGCAACGTAGATGGAAAGTTGTTTATGATCACAGCGCGCATGAAAGGACTTCATTATATATCACAACATACCGCTTGTTACAGTGCATGGTACGCCTCTGAGCGAGGCCGAGTTGGATAGTGGTGGTGTTTAGCTAGGGTTTCATCAACTCTCGTACGCGTGAAATAAAAAACGTCAACGCTATTATATTTCAATAGACGTCATCACGCGCGTCTTACATGTGCAGTTGTATGTTTAGAGAACATTAGAGAATACACTTGCAAGACATCATCACTATCAACGGATAAAGGGAATGTGTCACCCAGGATGACTTAAAGGGTCTATAAAGGAACAAGTTATTCTGTCATTTCAATCGTTTTAAGGGTACTCGTATCCATCCAGTTAGAATAAGAAAGTACTTGTTCATTCTCATACAGCGGATGCAAGCCCCCTATTTCCAAAAGACTCTGCATCTGAGGGAAATGTTCAGTAGTGATAACAAAGTGGTATGCAATTAAATGTTATTACAGTATAATTGAACTGACATCATTTTTACCAGGACAATGCAAGGCAGAAACAGAAAACTAAGTCCTCATCCATTTCACAGAGCCACAGTGATGAAGACGAAATGCAGGTATATTATAATCAAGAAAGGTAAATATTATTACAGTACAACTCAACATGCAAAGCAGAAACAGAAAACTAAGTCCTCATCCATTTCACAGAGCTACAGTGATGAGGAAACACAGGTGATTTAATATGTTAGAACATTAATTAAATATCAATTTTTTTTAACCAGGACTATGCGAAGGGAAAACAGAAAGCTAAGCATATGGTTATTAAAAAGGTATAGCATTTGTAACTTCCACAGCATAAAGCACACTAACCGCATTGAATATAAATTTTACTAAGAGATTAGGGTTAGGGTTAGGTAGCACATTTTAAAATATATATTTCTTTCTTAGAAGGATGGGCTCAATCTGCTAATGCTAAATGTACCAGATCCGGTTAAGTATGGTCTTGCGTTGCTGGATTGTATCTTCAGTGAAGATGAACAAGCAGAATGCTGTTACAAAAACTCCACCCCAAGCAACATGCATTTTGTCCACAAAACCTCCTTTGTCGTCTACAAGGGTGAAGTTAATTGAAGGTACAATATTTGAACTCAGCATTATGAAATGGTTATACTTATCCATTGACAGAATGTATTGACAAAAAGTTTGGGAATAGATCAGTGACAGCACATGATTTGGAGATCAGGAAATCCCTCAATCAAAAGTGTAGGGACAAGAGGAAAGAGAAACTGAAAAAAGAAAAGTTGCTGAATGTGAGTAGGCTTTCGCTGAGGAAAGTGCATGATGTGTGAACACGACATTGCAATGTGCAATGGGAGCTACAATATCATGATGATTTGAAAAAGGCATTTGTGTTGAGTCATATGGGAATGGGCATTAATACTCTTGGACAAAATCTTGGGCAAGTCTTGCTCCAGCTCTTGCCCAAGATCTTGGGCAAGATCTTGGGCAAGTCTTGCACAAGATCCTTTGCTGGGTCCGCAAGATTTTGGCAGCCATAATCTTGGCAAGTCTTAGGCAAGTCTTGGACAAGTCTTGCCCAAGATCTTGTCCAAGATCTTGGGCAAGTCTTGCGCAAGAGCTTTTTGCTGGGCATGTTATAAACATGGTTGGGACCGCTCGAAGCTCATCGCTCGAGAGGACGACCTATATGCCACCATATAGGTCGTGCTCTCGAGCGATGAGCTTCAAGCGGTTTAGACGTTGTGCTCAAGACACAATGAGCTGCCTTTCTTACGTTCCACTTTAAGATCGTTGCGAAGCATGTTGCTATTAAACTTTCCGTCACGTGACACCGTAAACATGTATATGACGTAATATACACAACCAAAAATTTTTGCCCTTTACGGGTACCGTAATTTTCCTGTTACGGTATGTTATCGTGGTTGTTATAGGCAGACCATACATACTGTAACGATGGCGAATTATTGCCTATACGGTTGCGTCGGGTGCCAGTATTGTAAGTGCATCGTAACTATCAGGTTTTCTCCGTGCCGTAAACAGATCGTACCGAGGGCGTATAAAGGCTGATATCGGGTTGTATTATATTGCCGCGTGGGCTGCGCTGGTTTGTAATCGCTTAATATTTATATTTCTTTAACTTGACTTGTCGGATTTTATTGTGCACAAAAAAGGTACAGAAAAGCATACTACCTATAGTTATGTTCGAAAACAAGCTTGCACATGTTTCTTCTTTCTTTCTTGTTGTGAGCTGTACATTTCTTTCCACAATGGTTCATCATGGACGAAGAGACTGCTGCAAGTTAGTTTGTTGGTGCTATCCACAGAGAGAATGGTTCGTAGCAATGAGAATAAAGGACAGTCAAACCCGTTCAAAAGTGGTGTTCCCATCAGCCGGAGCCATTGCTTTGAACCCTCACACTATAAGCACAAATTTGCACCACTAGATATGTTATCAGGAGTGTAGTGTGGAGTTGACCCTAGTGGTAGATAAAATACATGGAGTATTCTTCATGAACATGATTGTTGTACAGTTGTACCTTGTTCACAGGATGTAGCTATAATCACCTGAGTGGGCGAAGCATTGTTGTTAAGAAACCACCGCTCTGTAAGAACTGCACAACTGTCTGATAATGTACACAGGCAGAGTTTTTGATTCATTATGAGGAGCTGGCTGTGGGTCAATTATGGATGACAAGAGTCAAAGAAACATGTACCTTTTTGGAAACCTGTGAAGGGTTATGAGTGTGCCCCATGCATGACTTCAAGTTCAACAAACCTTTTTTCCACAGCCCGAGTGACAAACACTCTTTGCATTATTAAAAACCATCATGGGACAGTGTTGAAGAAATGTTCAACTGCCATAAAGCTCACTTAGCCTGCTGCCATATTGACCAAAAAGAAAAAAATTCAACACGACCTAACTTACACATGTATATATAGTACTGCATAACAGATAAGATGAGATAACTTGCTGCTTCTAAGGTAGTGAGAAGCTGTAGAGGAAATTGACAAGATGTCGTATTTGCAGGAGACAGAACCTGGAAAAAGACAGTGTTTAGTTACTGCAATATAGCTTTTTAAAAAACATACTCTTTTTGGGCGAAAAAAATCTGGGCTTGAAATTGATTGAACCTGATGGAGCTTGGTACTTCAACCCTTGCACTACGAAACATTTACACATATACATATATCCATAGCACTGAACAAAGACTGAAGAAAAGAAGAGCGAACATTACTTGGAAATGGGATATAGCAGTGTGCTGAATGACAGCAAGCCTCCAACCATGCTTCATTGTCTATAACCACACACCATTATGATAGTATAATGATATGCTGTCAATTAGCTCACCTGTTTCAAGTTCCAACAGGGCCTCACATTGTGGCTTCTTGTTTCGAAGGACTCCGCTTTTTTGGAACGCATCAGTTTCGTATACAATACATCATCCTATGCAACAAGGAAACAGCATTCACCAACGAGCTAAGAACTTACTTACTTATACCTCTCGCTGCGAATCAATATTATAGTGTTGGATGGATCATCAGTCGCGAACGTCTCAACGTTAGAATATGTCTTACAAGCCTCCAACTTTGCGTTTGCAGACCGCACGGTGAACGTGGTTCATGCGACACTGTCACAATGTGCTATTGATCACAGTAGGCACTCTTCCAGCCAATTCTGAAGCTATTGGGGAAATTTCCATTCGTCTCTATCCTGAATTATGCGTGGTCAAGAAAAAGAAGGGAGAGGATAATTCGTAACCATTTAATCTCACTCGTAAACGCTACGTAAATATGTACGTTCTTTCACAGATCTAGTTACCTTTTGAAGTACAACGGTTCCGCCATAACTATTATTACTTAATAAAAACCTGCACGTGACGTGGCTTTGTTGCACCCGTAAAATGGCGCCGATATTTGGCTTTGTTTTACGTACCGCCTCCGGCCTGTCCACTGCGCTAGTCTACGGGACGTACGATATAACCACCTATGATCTGACTTAAAGAAAAAGAGCACAATATTGTTGTATTAGGCATTTTAAACTTAATTCCATATACTAAGTACTAGTACAAAATCGGGACATACTAGTAGCAAGGTCTCAAAATAAGCATGCAGTTCCAATCATAAATAACCTATCAACGTGTTGGTGTTTATCTACTTTCCGTACACTACATGTCGTTACGGTAAGGGTATCAGCCTACTTCGGGCACGTAAAACACACCGCCCCAACAAGTAACTTACACCCGGCACTAACCATGTTACATCATACCGGGTTTCATATGTAATCATTTATCGGTACTCGTACGGGTTATAAAATTGACCCGTTACGACATGTTTCGTAGTTACATACCGATAATTCACCGAAAATTTTTGGTTGTGTATCCTATCCATCCCATAATTCTCCCTGAGACTAAACGCCTCTGGGACTAAACGCCAACTCGGTCTGAGTCATTGCGTCATTGCTCTGAGTCATTGTGGCTTTGGGCAGAGCACTAATTGCGTCATAGCTCTGGGCTTTGAGCTTACGGCCGTAACGCTAACTGCGTCATAGCTCTGAGCTTAACAGCTTTTGTGTCTTGAGCACAACGTCTAAATCGCTCGAAGCTCATTGCTCGAGAGCGCGACCTACCGGGCCACCGTACGGACGCCATTTTTTTTTTGTTCAATACATCGGAAAACGTCATGAGCCTGAGCCCCCCCGCCCCCACCTAACGTCAAAATGACGCAAGGGCGGACGCAGGGGGGGGGGTCCGGGGGTCCGGACCCCCCACCCCCCCCTCCCCTCCGCCTATACCACGTGACGTGTACAGTTAACCCTCATTGCGTGCCTTAATCGTAATATCAGGTGCACATGGCCACAAACAGCTTCAGGCGTCAGACAGTCTGTGTCACGGACCCCCAAAGCTTCCGCACCCTCCCCCTTATTAGTTATTCATGTCGGACCACCCCCTCCCCCCCCTTTTAGAATTCCTGTATCCGCCCCTGTGACGTTATCCTTTCCAAAATAGTTTGGGGCGCCCCCTATAGCTAACTGCTTACACATGTATTATAAACTGTCTAAGAACAAGTAATAAAACAACCTTCTCTGTGAGAAAGTTGGTGGGATATAGGATTTGAAGGCAATGGTGGTGTAAAAAGCAAGGAAACAAGGGTCTGTAATAGTAAGGGAAAATGTCATAGTCTTATATTTAGCCCGTTTGTAGCATATACTATGTTCGTGTGCTATTACAGGACTATGACATTTTCCCTTACTATTACAGACCCTTGTTTCCTTGCTTTTACACCACCATTGCCTTCAAATCCTATATTCCACCAACTTTCTCATTGAGAAGGTTTTTTATTTACATTTCTTCTAAGTTGTTCATGCACATTATTCCGATGCGTAATTGATCCGTAATGTTCAGCCACCAAAACCAAGCTTAGTAAGAGTAGGTAGCTACATTTACATACCTTTGAATAACTTTAACGGTAGTACTCTTTCGATAGCCTCGTTGGGTTTTGCAGGGTACGCTTAGCCTTCCCGTACCGCACTCTATTCGCCAAGCGAGCAGATTCAGGACTCTCCCTATAACGTTGCATTTTAGCGGACATTTTCTTTTCGCTCGGATCATTTCTATTTGGGTACCGCCATTTTTAGATATCTAAAATTTTGTCTAATTATGCGTCTTACGATTGTTTACCAAAATATAACATCGGCTATTTTATATGAAAGCGACTCTCCCAGCTTATTCTGAAGCTATTGGTGGAATTTTAAAAGTGTTCCTATCCCGAGTTATGCGTTGCCAAGAAGGAGGAGACCATGTTCCGGGACTGGGTACGAGGACGGGCAGTACCCTTTTGTTCTCTACAACCGTGCGTTTCTATGACATAAAAAAAAGACGAAACTGCTCGTTTTTGACTTCTAGTTCGATTGGTATAACAAACTAAACGATCTAATTTTATTATTGTTTTTGCACCATATGTCTAAATGTATTATGTATTCTGTATATGTTTATTAGCCTTATAGAGCTCTTTCATCGCGTGATCCGTAGCAGCAATCATGTGATATATTAGTTGACGTAATCAATTATCCGCCATATTGGTGCTCGGGTATTCCGCTCTTTTAAACGTAAAGCATGTCAAAGCTGTCTTTGTATGCAGATAGCTTGCCTCCAGATGCAAAGACTCGATATGTGGATAAAATCGAAAGCATTGGTGGGTTAGATCCGTTCTCATCTGACTTCGTTGGAGAAAAATCGGACGTTGTACCACCAGTTAGTGGATGCGATTTGGTATCGTATTTAGTATTGCAGACCAGTTTTATAACTAGCAAACAGTTCAAAGCCCATAAATCTCTGGAGGCTTATAACCAGTTTGTTAGTGGATGGGTGAAAGACATACTACAAACGCACATCGTCTCGGTGGACATACCCCCGCTACTTTCATTCAGCTCACTATCCACAGCCTTTGACTTTGCCGCAACTCCTGGTACACTGCACTTTTTATTCGCATTTTGTTCTCGCTTAGTAGCTGCGCGCCGTCTTTTTGAGTACCTAAGGAGCCGTTCAATGTCGCTGTTACTTGGGCTTTTCTTACATATACCCGGAAGATCCAGTGAAGGCAGCCAATCTGGGACTAATTCACTATACAGTGACTGCGCTGGTTTGCCCTTGATGAAGGGCAGGGAACATATCCGAGCGTTATGAAGTGACGCCGAGTCTTTACGACCGATTGCAGCCAGGAAGCCGTTCCTTCGTATCTGTGACAATTCTAGCTCATATTCACCATACTGGGCTCTTACTTTAGGTATCCCGTACAATCTTGTGCCCTTGCCTACCATAGAATTGGTCAAACAATGGTCGACAACGCAGACTCCCATGTCAGCCGAGCACCAATATGGCGGACACGATAACGTCATTACATTTACGTGATTAATTGCTTTTTGTCATGTGACCATGAAAGAGCTCTATTGTATCAAAATTCTAATTGTCGGGAGTTTTGTTAGAGTATTTGTAATGAGATTCATAGTCAGGGTCAAATCCTAATATGGAAGTTTCTAGCGAAACTTCCGATACATGTACACTGCGCTTGCGCTTGCGGTTTCTGCATTTAAGACCACAATTATCTGATTGCACTTAGTGGTCTTATTTGTGATCGAGAGCGCTTACTGTACTGAGATATGAATGTTGAGTGCCCCGGGCGTAAGTCAACCGATAGACCCGTTGAGCAACCAGGCGACGGTTGATTGATCAATCGGTTAATTCTGCTACAGAACATATACAGACACCCTCCGCTATTTCAAGCAACGCGTCAATACTTAATTATAGCCCGGTAACCTATATTCTATATTTTTCCATGGCTTACCTATTCTTACGGTGGCCCGGTAGGTCGCGGGTACGAGCAGCGGTTTGAGAGCAAAAATGAGTACGAGCAACGGTCTGAGAGCAAAATTGCGTACGGTCCGAGAGCAAAATTGCGTACGGTCCGAGAGCAAAATTGCGTACGGTCTGAGAGCAAAATTGCGTACGGTCTGAGAGCAAAATTGCGTACGGTCCGAGAGCAAAAACGCGCAGGAGCTGAGAGCAAAAATGCGTACGAGCTGAGAGCAGTTGTTTACATTGGATTTAGGCATTACGCCATTTGTTTTTTTTCTTTAAAAAAATGGCTTCCAGATGCAACGCTAGCGTCATCCGTTTGTAACTTTCCCAAGGGCTGTTAACATCCTGAGGCAGCGCAAGGGAACTATTCTCGATCCCTGATTGCGCACCGGTGTGTAACTGTGTGTGGGCATGAGTGTCTTGTGTGTACGTGTTTGTGTGTGTGTGCGGGCGTGTGTGTGTGTGTGTGTGTGTGTGTGTGTGTGTGTGTGTGTGTGCGATTCCTTTTACATCGTGATGTGTATCTCTTTATTTGTCATACACTGGTACAGTTAAGAGCAATCTTGGGAGATTTACCAAAAGCACGGTGCGTTATGTTTTCTAACTTAAGTTCTTCAGAGCTTATTACGCATATAGAAAGCTGTGATCTCATCTTATTTAATTTGCAATAAGTCGGCTGTCTGAAATGTGTGTGCGTGTGTGTGTGTGTGTGTGTGTGTGTGTGTGTGTGTGTGTGTGTGTGTGTGTGTGTGTGGTTTTGTCTGCATCGTAGGGAAATTTTACTTTTTATCATGCATACTGTTTTGTCCCACTATTGATTGGGCCGAGGATCTTGTAACACTCAAGATTGAGATAATCAGCTTCAACCCAGAACTCTCTAAGTTGCTGACATGTTGTCCCTCTCTCTCTCTCATTGCGTTGTTGCAGCTTTGATTGCCTCCCTGTCATTCTCAGGCTTGGGCAGTGCTGTTAACAGTAGGCAACGGCAGTGTTCAACACCAAGGTCTCCCTCTCCAATGCCATCTCTGCTCTGGACCCTCCCATTTCCCAGAAATGTGTGTGTGTGTGTGTGTGTGTGTGTGTGTGTGTGTGTGTGTGTGTGTGTGTGCAATTCCTTTTACATCGTGATGTGTATCTTTTTATTTGTCATACACTGGTACAGTTAAGAGCAGTCTTGGGAGATTTACCAAAAGCACGGTGCGTTATGTTTTCTAAATTAAGTTTTCAATTTATCTTCAGAGCTTATTACGCATATAGACAGCTGTGGTCTTATCTTATTTACTTTCACTAAGTCGGCTGACTGAAGTGTGTGTGTGTGTGTGTGTGTGTGTGTGTGTGTGGTTTGTCTGCATCATGCATGTGTATGTTCTGGGCGTTAAAGAAGGGAAATTTACTTTTAAATCATGCATACTTTCATTTATTGTTTTGTCCCACTATTGATTGGGCTGAGGATCTTGTAACACTCAAGATTGAGATAATCAGCTTCAACCCAGAACTCTCTAAGTTGCTGACATGTTGTCCCTCTCTCTCTCATTGCGTTGTTGCAGCTTTGATTGCCTCCCTGTCATTCTCAGGCTTGGGCAGTGCTGTTAACAGTAGGCAACGGCAGTGTTCAACACCAAGGTCTCCCTCTCCAATGCCATCTCTTCTCTGGTCTCTCCCATTCCCCAGAGGGTCTTGTCAGGAATGATAATGATATAAGCTCGACATTTCCACATCTTGTTGGAGTCTTCCTCCCCAGCCAACAGAGCTTACCTTCTGTCAGTAGCAGTTAGCTCCTCATGCTTCCTCTTGGCTACCGGTGGTACCTTCCCCTTTTGGTGACCAAAAGGGTTGAGAGCTAGTATTGGGGTAGAATGGGCACATAGACTAATCGGAAGTATCCAACTCAAGCCACCACCAATGGCCATCTGCATGGTACTCATTGGAATCCAGGTACAAACTCATACTAGGGGAAGTGACCATCGGTAGCCAAGAGGAAGCATGAGGAGCTAACTGCTACTGACAGAAGGTAAGCTCTGTTGGCTGGGGAGGAAGACTCCAACAAGATGTGGAAATGTTGAGCTTATATCATTATCATTCCTGACAAGACCCTCTGGGGAATGGGAGAGTCCAGAGCAGACATGGCATTGGAGAGGGAGACCTTGGTGTTGAACACTGCCGTTGCCTACTGTTAACAGCACTGCCCAAGCCTGAGAATGACAGGGAGGCAATCAAAGCTGCAACAACGCAATGAGAGAGAGAGAGGGACAACATGTCAGCAACTTAGAGAGTTCTGGGTTGAAGCTGATTATCTCAATCTTGAGTGTTACAAGATCCTCGGCCCAATCAATAGTGGGACAAAACAGTATGCATGATAAAAAGTAAAATTTCCCTACGATGCAGACAAAACCACACACACACACACACACACACACACACACACACACACACACACACACACACACACACGCACACACATTTCAGACAGCCGACTTATTGCAAATTAAATAAGATGAGATCACAGCTTTCTATATGCGTAATAAGCTCTGAAGAACTTAAGTTAGAAAACATAACGCACCGTGCTTTTGGTAAATCTCCCAAGATTGCTCTTAACTGTACCAGTGTATGACAAATAAAGAGATACACATCACGATGTAAAAGGAATCGCACACACACACACACACACACACACACACACACACACACACACACGCCCGCACACACACACAAACACGTACACACAAGACACTCATGCCCACACACAGTTACACACCGGTGCGCAATCAGGGATCGAGAATAGTTCCCTTGCGCTGCCTCAGGATGTTAACAGCCCTTGGGAAAGTTACAAACGGATGACGCTAGCGTTGCATCTGGAAGCCATTTTTTTAAAGAAAAAAAACAAATGGCGTAATGCCTAAATCCAATGTAAACAACTGCTCTCAGCTCGTACGCATTTTTGCTCTCAGCTCCTGCGCGTTTTTGCTCTCGGACCGTACGCAATTTTGCTCTCAGACCGTACGCAATTTTGCTCTCAGACCGTACGCAATTTTGCTCTCGGACCGTACGCAATTTTGCTCTCGGACCGTACGCAATTTTGCTCTCAGACCGTTGCTCGTACTCATTTTTGCTCTCAAACCGCTGCTCGTACCCGCGACCTACCGGGCCACCGTATATTCTGCTACAAGCCAACTTTGCTACTTCCAAGACCGAGTAGCTAACACCAGCAGATATGACTCTAACGGAACCGTCCACTGTACGTATACGAACGGAGCGCATCTCTCTACAGTGCTCCAATCGCGCCTAAGGCAATGAGCATAAACGCGGGTCACTTATATCTGTCATGCAGGCAACGATTTTAAAACCATCAGCATTAATTGTTTCATGCATCCTCCTCACCTCGTCATGACAGTTGAGAGTCTCCAATGGCGTCGCCATCGACGCGGTCAAGTCTTATCAGACGCTATGCTGCTTGTGTCGGCGCTAAGTGCACACCTGCTGTTTACAGCGATCTGCTGCTCGCTGAATTAATGTAATGTATGGGGTGTGGTTAGTGCCAAAAGTCGGTCACGCGCAGCGCAACGGCAGCGCAGCAATTGTATGGGATGTGACTAGTGCCAAAAGCGGCCACGTGCAGCGCAACGAGAGATGACGCAGCGCAACGATCTCGTGTCCAGAAATCATATGTGTACCGAGGATGTAATAATCGATAAGCTGAGAAAAGCATTATTAGACGGTGCATCATGGTGGTGACATGGCCGTATACAGCTATGTGCAGAAAAAAAAAAAAAGGATACAAGAATATATACAGCCCTACATCATTCTATGAACGAGGTGTCGCTACCAGTAGGCCTTATCTGGCCACTCTTCAGTGCTACAAATTATACCGGTCATAACCAAATGGTTACTGATAATGGTACGTCTGTTTGTTATTCTATTTGATGCATATCCATGTATTTACGGCAGTGGCGTGAGGTGTAAACTATTGTTCTTTTCGAGAG
The DNA here is from genome assembly GCA_963681505.1 of Eunapius fragilis. Classification (NCBI taxonomy): domain Eukaryota; kingdom Metazoa; phylum Porifera; class Demospongiae; order Spongillida; family Spongillidae; genus Eunapius; species Eunapius fragilis. The sequence continues at coordinate 2,809,827 of OY811980.1, read as the reverse complement.
GCAACTGGTGATGTCGAATTTGAGGTGACCAATGTTGTGGTTACTCATAGGCATGGGCGGGGGGGGCGGAGCCCTCTCACCATATCTTTTCCACTTTTATAATTCAGTATGAATAATTAAACAAGTTATCAAAACGAAAGCGGGTCCTTAAGGCCTTATCAATTATCATATGGAGAAATCGCCATACATCGGCGGTCATCTTGCATTTTATTTCAAATTGAATTCTTAATGACCACGGAAAATACTAAAAATTAGTCTGAATTTGAATTGTAGTTTTCATTGCGTTGCAATAAAGCAATGTTATACAAAAATCAAGACAAAAAATTAATTACCGTCGTAGTCTCGTTCCTGGGCCAGAGATCGAGACTTGCTTGTAATTACAGTTTAACTGCTCAATAACTGCTATTTTAATTGCGCTTCGTTAATAAACTCCTATACTGTAACGTAATAGCACCCCGGCCCCCTCCCCCCCCCCCCACCCCCACCCCCACCCATCCGAGAAGAGGTGGATGCGCATCAATTAGCACAAACTTGGACGTTGGCCGCGACATATATTAGTACCCATTTACCAGGGCAGTCTGTTAAACTTAAGCGCTAACCCCTACAGCCTTCGGAACCCCTTAGTTCTCTTTCAAGATATGTATGGCTACCGTTTTTTATTGTACGCTCTAAGATACAGTGATGTCACGTTGAGAACCTCATAGCAGGGCCTGTACTTTTAAAACATAACCCTTGTTGTGTGGTAGCAGTTCATGCATGCAGTGATGTATATTCAGGGGTCTGGTCCCAGCAAAAAGTTTATGGGCAAGATTCTTGCCAAGAAGAGCAAGATCTTGACAGGAGGCCTAGATCTTGCCAGGAGGCTGAGATCTTGCCATATCTTGGCCAGCATAATCTTGTCCACGAACTGTTTGCTGGTGTGTGTGTGTGTGTGTGTGTGTGTGTGTGTGTGTGTGTGTGTGTGTGTGTGTGTGTGTGTGTGTGTGTGTGTGTGTGTGTGTGTGTGTGTGTGTGTGTGTGTGTGTGTGTGTGTGTGTGTGTGTGTGTGTGTGTGTGTGTGTGTGTGTGTGTGTGTGTGTGTGTGTGTGTGTGTGTGTGTGTGTGTGTGTGTGTGTGTGTGTAGATGTTGCATGCTTATAAGGTTTCTTGACCACATCACATCAGTAGTGGTCATGTTGTATAAACAGATCCCAAATTGATTTGTCACATCTACAATGCATGTAGACAATTTTGTAGACAATGTCCCATGCCATGCTTTACACACACATGTGTGAATCATCATGAAAGTCCCCTGCTGTGTTGAGCCATTTGTGGCATTTGCCCATTGTGACAGAAATCAGTTTATGTGGAGAGAACCGAAATGTTCACACTGCCAAACAAATTTAACACGCATACATAAAAGTTCGATTCCTGCACATGGTAGTGACCTCCATTTTCTTCTCCAGACCTTACTCCAATATGGGTTGGTAGGCAGGGCTCTGAACACACACACACACACACACACACACACACACACACACACACACACACACACACACACACATGGAGGAGGGGCACATTAAGATGGAAATCTGCAATCAGCAGTAGTCTCCTGGGAAAGTGCCTTCATGAAGCCAGCATCTATTTCAAAAATCATGTCATACGCATTGTCAAAGACAGACATTGACATTCAAAAACAAACCCAGAAGCAGTTTTAAAATTATTAGCTCTCTGTCAAATTTGTGGTTACCTGGACTAAGGTAGTTTACATACTGCTTCATGCTGTGGCCTACAAAACCACGCTTGTGGTATACATGTATAAAATAAAAGGACTAGCATCAATTTCAGACCCACATGTCTTCCAAGCTAAAATGCCCTTCCTATTTTCAGGACTTACTGCCACACTATTTTCAGGACTTACTGCCACACCATTCTTTATTTTAGAACAGTCCCATCCATCCTGTGTTGGACTGGTGTGTTGTATGTACTGGACTGGTGTGTTGTATGTACTGGACTGGTGTGTTGTATGCACTGGACTGGTGTGTTGTATGTACTGGACTGGCCATACCAGTCCAATACACCAGCCCAGTACATATACCAGTCCAGTTCGACACACCAGTCCAGTACATAATACACTGTTGCATGTACTCAACTGGGAAAGGGGGTTGTGGCATTGCCCCTGCACCTTTGTTAAAGAGGAAGGGTGGTGGTGAGAAGTACTAGACACCAGTGTACCATCCTCAGAATTTGTAAATTTAGGTGAGTGCCCCCCACCCCTACACACACACACACACACACACACACACACACACACACACACACACACACACACACACACACACACACACACACACACACACACACACACACACACACACACACACACACACACACACACACACACACACACACACACACACACACACACACACACACACACACACACACACACACACACACACACACACACACACACACACACACACACAAACTGCCTTGGAGAAGCCATGGGTTTATATGAAGCCATGTGTGTAAATAGCTCAGCATGTAAACTTTCCAGTGGCCCAGTCCTTACAAATCTATTGAGATAGGGTTTCACTGCCACTATCAAGGCTTCCTTCCAGTAAAAAGCTACAGACCCCTAGAAATGGACCATGTACATAACAAAAAAACGCGCACACAAGCACACGCACAGTGTGCTATGGCGAAACATGTGAGGTGGTGGCAAGCAGATAGGCTGGCTAATAGCTAATGCCTCTGTACTGCATGTAGGACTCGGAAACTAGTGACACACACACACACCCATAATCAGAGTACTTGGTGTCATTTAAAGTAGGTTTCTGGATCACAGTGATCACAGTGCCACATTGCAATCCAGTAGGTACATCACACCTACAACATACTTGTCCAGTGCATACAACACACCAGTCCAGTACATGCAACACACCAGTCCAGTACATGCAACACACCAGTCCAGTACATACAACACACCAGTCCAGTACATGCAACACACCAGCCCAGTACATACAACACACCAGTTCAGTACATGCAACACACAAGTCCAGTACATGCAACACACCAGTCCAGTACATGCAACACACCAGTCCAGTACATGCAACACACCAGTCCAATACATGCAACACACCAGCCCAGTACATACAACACACCAGTCCAGTACATACAACACACCAGTCCAGTACATGCAACACACCAGTCCAGTACATATATCACATCAGTCCAGTACATACAACACACCAGTCCAGTACATGCAACACACCAGTCCAGTACATATATCACATCAGTCCAGTACATACAACACACCAGCTAGTCCAGTATATACAACACACCAGTCCAGTACATACAACACACCAGTCCAGTACGTGCAACACACCAGTCCAGTACATACAACACACCAGTCCAGTACATGCAACACACCAGTCCAGTACATACAACACACCAGTCCAGTACATGCAACACACCAGTCCAGTACATGCAACACACCAGTCCAGTACATGCAACACACCAGTAAAATTCTTCAGGATTGGAAGAAGTAAGGCTACGTTAATTCGTTAATTGACCTCACCCGGAAGAATACTAAGTGGTGTGGTTACACATGCGCTTGGGTCTACCCTTATATTCAAATTTCTGTACAATAGCATACCAGCTGGATTCAACGGCTAGGAGGTTAGTTGATTATCCACTTACATGTACCTTCATGTAATTCAATGGTGGGTCAAGGAAGGGGGCTGTACCCCAGTAAGAATCACGGGCAATCTAATACTCTTCGGACCAAATTTCTGTGGCTAAGCCTATAATACCCGCTAGCGAGGTGGAAAAGGACCACATTTTTATTGCTTGGAACTGTTTAGCTGCATCTCAAGCCAAAACACACCATAACTATAGAAAGGATCATTAATGGAGACTGAATCAAGCAGTTGATATTTTAAGTGTTCATTTATTTGTTTGCATGTGTAACAGAGTTTGTGTCATGTATGTGTGCATGAGTGTTTGAAAGTTTGAATATGCATGTGTATGTACCTAAGTTAAATCTGAGGCATCTCATAGTTGCAAGTTTTCTACATGTATATCCCCACACTCCTGCTGCTTGCCCTCCTGGTTGCATATACATGTGTCTGGGTCTGCTGAGCAAAAACAACATTCTAATGTTTAACAATCATGGTCCTCCACATTGTGACATCACCTCACTATCACATCATCTTCATCACTGAGACATCATCCTCCAATCTTCTTACTCCTATTCCCTAGGTCCCTGATACAATTCCTACTTTCCCATCTCCTCCTCCTCCTCCTCCTAATTTGAGTGTAGTAATAGCACACAGAGCTGACCAAAACTTGTTTAGAATCTTATTTTGTGATTGCAATATAGTGAGGAAGGAGGACACCATTTTGATCACTGGATGCAGAACATGGTCTCATTCGCTTGGTATTTCTGACCACTCCCATATGCTCCTCCCCTGCAAAGAACATGTGAGGGGATGTGCCCATGGGATAGACCACGCCCCCACACCTGTTCCCTCTTTATACATGCTGCTCCCTGCACCCTGCCATAGTGTGCGACACTAACATGACAATCGGTTATCTTTTATACCCTTTGCTATGGTTTCTCCTGTCTAGATGACCATGCAGCAGGTAATGGGACTAATTGGTAAAGAAATTAATTGATGTAAAACCAATACGATTACCCAACCATCTACCCGCTGGGAATTTATACTCTAGGGAGGCATTTAGCTAATATTGTATTATTACAGTAAGGTGATTGTAGTACAGCGTTAAATAGAACCTATCTGTTTGGCATAGTGCACAGCTGATAGTGCAGTACACACGCGCTCATGTTGAGCTAGGTTCCTGCCCTCTGCAGTATTGGAACCTATGAGAGTAGGTTCCATATAGGAATTCTGCAATATGATGAATGTCATTTTTTTAAACATCATAGGTAACGGGTGAATCGAGCAGTATATATAGTTTAATGGGCGCGCGCACACACACACACACACACACACACACACACACATGGGAGCATAGTGTATGTGGTCATGTCTTATGAGTGCATGTGGCATTTTTGAATATAACATTGTGAAGAACATGAGGTGTACCAAAGATGGGAGAATCGAGCCCTTGGGATTGATCATATCCACTATCTCCATGTCATCTCATACTGCCAGGAGGGCATTTCTCTGTCCTTCACATTGCATCAGTTCCTCAACTCCTTCTAGGTTATGCAGCCAGACCTCTGCTGGACCAGCTCTCCCTTCTAAGCTGTGCCAACATCCTCTCCGTGCATCCTCCTCAGTGAATGTTAACGCACTATTGTGGAGGGATGAACATGCCAAGTGTGTGTGGTGCTAATTATATGGGTTGCATGTGTTAAGCATGGTGTTTGTGTGTGCGTGTGACAATTTGTGAGAATGTGATGGGATGTAGATGGTGCAAGTATGATCATATATGTAGCATAACAGCATCACAGGATTTGATTTGTGGATCTGTGGAACATGTACTCATGCAGTGAATGTATGTGGGTGTGGGATGGTGAGTGTGTTTGCTGGGTAACCTTTAATTTACTCCTGCTCCTGGCATTTCTACTGTCATCAACTTTGATCTGCTTGCCAGCTATGGCAAAATTTTGCTGTGTGAGCAACCGACAGTACTTTTCCCTTTTCCAAAGTAGCTAGGTTTGGGATTTGGATGAATACCGACTTTACTGTTTTGAGCAGAATCAGTGATGTTAAATCATGGTTACTTCCATGCACAGACCAGCTATACAATCATTCTCATCCCCATATTTTTAAGTTTAATAAAGGTAGCAGACTGCCCATCAGTACTGAAATGCATTACAAATGGTGGAATGAAGATAAATGGGAGCCAGAGGGTCAACCAGGTTTGAAGCTACTTAAGGTACCTGCTGGAAATTTTGCAATTCTTATCTGCTTAATATATCCTCTATTAATGCACAGACTTTGCCAGTTGGGTGTCCAAAAAACGTGGCAGCCAATCCATTAAAAATTGATCTTGAGGCATTGTCTGGAGCCATTTTAACGTATCGGTGTCTTGATGAAGTTGACAGAAAATGGTGGACAGACTTTATTGAAGAACTTAGAGCATCATTTGAATCTCCTGCTCTTGAGCCTGAACAATGGTTGCTTTCAAAAATAGAGGACATCATTGAAAATGCATCAGTCACAATCCAATCAACAGGACAGCCATCATTGCCAGACAAGTTGTTAAAGCGTCACTTTGAAAATACTGAATCAATTCCTGAGGTAAATCCTGCAGTGTAAATATAATGTATCAATAAAAATACAATGACAGAAAGAGCCCTTAGCCTTAATTCTAATAATACGGGTTTTTAATATGGATTTTATTCAATAATAATACATATTTTTTATAATAAATTATAAAAAGTATATAGGTCAACACACTATAAATGATTATAAGGATACATTTAAGAATACAAAGGATACGTTACAATGTAACATAATAACCATTAATGATTAGATAGCATGATTATTTTGTGGCCTATAGTGCAAATAATATACCAAAGAATGATAGTATTTGAAATTTCAGAAGTACCAAACTACATATCGCAGCTGTTAAAAATATCGCACAACATCAATCACTATAATTTGAAATTTCAGATGCACCAAACCCAGTGCACATGTATCTCACTGCAGTAAGAAGTACTAAATTTTATCATCAGACCTTTTATGTTATAATCATGTATTATGCTTATAGGTATACTGCGGCAAATAGAAGCCCTGCAAAACTAGCAGCTAATCAGCCCTCCCTCTGGTACCACTACAAATTCTACCTTCCACCCATCTTAATGAGACAACTGTTGAACCTGATTCAGTACCTGTATCACAGCTTGCTTCTGTACAACATGGAGGCTTTGTTGCACTGAAGTTAAAAAAATATGCAGATGAAGAACCTCAAATAGCTGAAGTTATTGTGATAGATGGGAAAAAGCTAACAATTGGCTGGTGGGTAGGACGCTACACAGCCAACTGGGTACCCTGGAAGATAAGAGGGATACAGCAGGTTGAAGAAGTCAGTGAAGATGCAGTACTACGACCAATTTCCATAAGCAAATCCAACCGACTCACTAAAGAATTAATCACTGACTTGAAGGCATTATATTCCTATTGTACACTCGTATAATTACTTAACTGAACATTAAAGGCAACATGTTATGAACATACCCTATGATATTCACAATTTAATGCAAGTGCACATTTTAATCTGCCTAAAACAGCTGTTTTACCAAATTAATAGAAAAAATAGATATTTGACATATATCATGATTTGTACACTAAATGTGCATAAAATAGCACAATTATTGCATCAGGTGAAAAAATCTCACATAGTATACAGAAAAAAGGTTGATTTTATGCACATTTTAAACAATTTTCTTAATTCAATCAGAATTTGGAAATTCTCACTTGAGATTGGAAGTGGTTACATGTTAGACACATCAGGCATATCCTGTTGCAAGAACAAGCAAGCACATTCTTACGATTAACGAGGTAGAGGTCTGGGGACAGCAGAAAGCATTGGCCTGGAGGTCACGGCTATCTTTATTCTTTAGCTCATAGGTCCGGTCCCCAGTGCTGTCACGGCAAAAGTGGTCCTGCCTAAAAGTGGTCCGGCGGACCACTTTGGTCGCCAAAAATTGTCCAGCCTGACTATATTTGTCCGCCAAATGTGGTCCTGCCTTGCCAAAAACGGTCCGCTATTCGATCACTGAGTAACAATACATGCAAAGTGTGTCCAAGCTTTTTTTTTTTCAGCTGGCTACTTACAACGTAAGTTTCTTTCGAGGCGCCACGTACACATGCAAGTAATAAAGGGAGAGTGATGAATTATATAACGCTTGCGTGCTAGGTGAGTAGGGTAGCGTCAGGTATAGTCGCCAGGGGGGTGGAGTGTTCGCCACATTTCCTTTCAAACGGTTAACTTGGTAAAGCAATGTTGTGTTACAATCCACGACGAAATACAGGGGGTGGCGAACACTGCAACCATACGTGGCGAAAGACCAACCGCACTGCATGGCGACTATACCAGAAATCCGCTTAATTGGATAAAACAGTTGTTTTCCAAACGAAGCGGTATTAGTATAGAGTGAGGGCTGGCGATCTCTTGGAATCAGGTATGTTTATATCATTATCCCTCCTGTATGCTGTATATTCAAGACAACCGACATCGGTACTCGCGGGTGGCGAACACTACCTACGCTTGCACCCACAGGGTACACATTTCTTACCAAGTACTCATATGCTTCTTCTACTAGGTTCCCATTTTTGGCATCTCCCTCTTCACTTGAATAATCCATTTTCACATAGAATAAGACTAATCTATGTGCCCGGACCAATTTTGGATCAACCGGACAAATTTTGGCGTCATTTTCGGTCCGGCCGGACCACTTTTGGTCGCCAAAATTGGTCCGGCCGGACCGATTTTTCCCCCGGACCAAATTTCGTGACAGGCCTTCTCACCATGCCGCCGGGGTCTAGTCGGGCGGGCCCTACCACCGCGTTTGGTCGGGTGGTAGGGCGTCAAGACTATAGATTTGTGCAGAACAGTTATGTAATATATGCTGTGAAATCATTATATTATAATATACACATTTATGTGGTTTACCACCACCGTACTAAAATGGCAGAAGCGGCCACAAGCCATACATGTAGGGCTATCTCACATCAACCGCTAATTGGGTGATAATGAACCCACTTGAACGCTGCAATTCGATTGGAGCTGCAATGCTCATTGCAGCAGCACAAATCTTGGTATAGGCTTGACGCCCTACCACCCGACCAAACGCGGTGGTAGGGCCCGCCCGACTAGTCGGGGTCATTATACAATACGATCCGCCATCAGGACAGCATATCAGACATAATTGAACTAGTATCTTACTCCGCGGCCATGGTCAAGCTCAAAGAACTGAAGTATGCAAGGCATACGCTAATATGCGTGCATGGTGTATGCACGCAAAAACACACACACACACACACACACACACACACACACACAGTTCACAAACTTATTGTGGCAAAAAAAATATCCACATGTATGATTGTAGTCATTTGTCAAGTGTGGCTGCAAAAAAAAGGCTTTTCTAAATGCACACATTACATCATACTAATAGCTTCAATCCATGTAGTTTCTCCTGTCAATCAAAAAATGATCTCATTTTTGTGTCTTTACCATTTCTCTTGTCATCAAATCATCCTGTAGCCCCTACACAGAATAATAGAAGTGATATAATAATAAAGCCTGAATGGATGGCTGTAAAAGTCATGACATTTTAATTCTTTTTCAAAAAGTATTGCATTTAAATACAAAGGCATTATTCACATGATTTTTAGTGACGTTTACTTTTTAAAAAGGATTGCAACAAAAAACAAACCACTGAATGAAATCAATACCTCTCTGGATGGGCGGTTCAATTAACCATACCCCACCTCACCCACTGTGTATGGGCCTGGTGTGTGATAACCCACACCTGTGGTTCAGGACAGAATCACGATGGCACATATGAAGAACCAGCTCCCGATACCCACACTACTTTTGAAGGTCTTATATTTATACTTCCAAAGCATGTTAATAAAATGACAATTTAGCTTGTATGTTATGTAACTGTTTTATTACGAGAACAAAAACAAAAGGGATCGATCGTTGCGGGACTTTGTACATGTAAAAAAAAAGAGAAGAAATCAGTCCACTGTAACTTTATGATGGACAGACCAATTTCCTTGTGCGTTTTTTATGTATCTCTTAAAACTTGAAGTGCAGCAACAATAGTTACAAAATGTGTTTGTCAATGAATAGGTCTGGGTGGTGAGACTAAACAATGGGCTTCTAGACAGCCTTGTTTAAAGCATGGGGATTGTTACTTAGAAATCAAAGATTGAAAAGAGATTTGTTTTTCGCATGTTCCATACATGTATTTAAAATAGAAATTAGCTTAATTCCCATTAACACGCACAGGTGTAGAAATTTTTTTTTTTTTGGGGGGGGGGGGGGGGTGTGATGTGTGCTATTCTTAAAAATGAACGTCCTAATTTGTAAGGGGAGGTGGGGAGTATTACATGTACCAGGGATCATTAGATCTATATGGGATCGAGCCACCTAGCGCGTATTATTTCAAGTTTTCAAATTATTTCATATTCTAAGAGATGCTTAATCTTTCTTGGAAATTCCATCATGGGGTCACAGAGGCCTGAATGTTTAATTACGCGTACATTTTAATTGCAAGCGTCAACTTTGATGCTCCTCCATCCATGCCAATCTGGATCTCACTGACGTCATCCATCAGACAAAGATTCCCTGACGTCACGCTGCATAGGATTTAGATTAATAAGATTTGGCGTGTCGACGTCGGCTTTTGTGGTTGAAATTTTCAAAAATGACGAACTCTGTCCGCCCCGCTAATCTTGCTGCTATTCTCGCAGTTGGAGAGGAACTGCGACTGCTTCTACACGAGGAACAACCACCGCTCATAAAGGACCGTCGTTACCACTTGAAACAGTACCCCAAGTGTTTCGTAGGCTCGGAGCTAGTAGACTGGCTCCTAGGCAAAGGGGAGGTCAACTCGCGAACGGAGGCTGTGGCAATGATGCAGAAACTGTGTGAAAACGGCGTCATTCACCACGGTATGTGCGTCTGGACACACATCTGCTACCATGTGTGTAGTAGCTAGCCGTGGAGAGTACGGCGTGTGTGGTAATGCGTGCGCGCGCGAGTGGTGGTGCATGATCATGTATAGCGTGGTACCACGTTATTATGTAGTAAGATTGCGTAATAATTGCCGTGTGTGTGTGTGTGTGTGTGTGTGTGTGTGTGTGTGTGTGTGTGTGTGTGTGTGTGTGTGTGTGTGTGTGTGTGTGTGTGTATTCGAACTGCTGGGCAATAGCGTGTATTACTGGGAGCCTTCCCTTTTAAATTAATTTTAAAGTATTAAAGCCTATAACTATGTATCTATCGATACATGTAGCTTTTTAGTTTAGTTTAGCTTTGTGCACGACTAGCAGTTTACATTTTGCATGCCCGATACACATGACTGATCATGGCTTTTATAGCCACAGCACTTGCTGGGTAGTTTACCGCCTATTCAGCATTTCATGTGTTCCAGCTCTACTTCACCTCCTGTCACCAATTCTGCCCCATCATTAGCCACTAGCTCCGTTTCCTTAATCACTTTCTTCCTCTCCCACATCCCTCCTCGCGCATCCCTCCTCCCACATCCCTCCTCTCCCACATCCTCTTCTCCCACACCACCACATCCCTACCCCTCACCCCCTCCTCTCCCCATCCCTCACTCCACTCCCTCCTCATTCCTCACTGCTCACCCTCCCTATCCCCTCCTCATCCCTCACACCACACCCACCCTCCCCATCCCTCACACCCCTCTGCACACCACACCATCCTCACAACCCACCCTCCCATCCCCTCATACCCCTCCTCACACCACACCCTCCTCACAACTCATCCTCCCCATCCCTCATCCTCTCCTCTCCCACAGCCCTCCTCTCCCCTCATAGTCAGAGCTCTCATCCCTATCATTCATCCCCCACCTTCCACCCCAATGGTCCCTCTTGTGCACCACTCCCCCCACCCCACCTGTCGACTGCTTGTCATCAAATGCCAATGTGCCACAGTGTGTGACGACCACTCCTTCAAGGATGAGAGGCTGTTCTTTCGATTCAGGAAGGATGATGGGACATATGAAGAGCCTCCTAATACCACACTGCTTGCCAAGGGTGAACAGCTCTACAGCAGGTTGGTTCAGGTTGCCTTGCATGTGTTCACACGAGCAGGCATATGCTGCAGTGGGCAGCATTCATTTTTGTTTCAACGCCATTTACACATATTATTGAATCTACTAATCCTGTTATTGTTTTGGTTGTACACACGTTTTGCTTACATACATGTGCACGGGGTAGTGTGTGGAATTTGAACTAAGCGACTTGTTTGGCTTTTCAAAGGGTGTGGTAGTGTACTCCTTGCCAAGTTTACTCATCTTTTGTTTTGTGTAAAACCATACAAGCATTCATTTTGCAATGCATGCGCACACACATTCACGATGTGTTCACGCGTGGACACCTCCTGCGACAGATCCACTATCGTATTGCTGTGTGCATGTACGTGTGCATGCTTAAAATGTACTGCTCTTCTATTTGCAGGCTATGTGGAGAGTCACCGCCATTAATTCAGGACCGCAAGTACCACCTGAGCACGTACAAGGCATGCTTTGTTGGGTCTCAGCTGGTGGACTGGCTGGTGCAGGAGGGTGAGGCCTCCAACAGAGACGAGGCTGTGCGGCTGGGTAGAGAGCTCCTGGAGGCTGGTATCTTTGCACACGGTGAGTGGAGCAGAGAGTACAAACACCTGATCTAACAGTCATGGGCGTATGCTCAGGGTGTTCACACACTCCCCTCCATTATATAAAAGGGCTAAACTCAAATAGTTTGTAGGTTCCATGAGCATATGCACACATGCGTACATGGGGGCAGGAGGTAGGTGAATGCATTTCAGTTGTAGCACAGCTTGGAAATCAATGTCTCTTCAATTTCTATTATACGGATGGATGATGTATGTCAATGGAGCCCAACTAATGTTAAAATTGTTCATAAATAATTAATGGACCAATAATTAATTTTTATGAACAATGTTAATATTAGTTGGACATCGTTGACGTCAGCTATCATTCTGATAAAAACTGCTAGTCTTGATGACAACAGTGGCCCTGAAGCTGAAAGGCATCTTTTATTTTCTACTCCACACTGAGGTGATACAACAAACTTAATTTATGCACTATGACATCGCTAGCTATTAGTATACCGGAAGCGATAGATGAGTTTGCTCAATGCAACCCTTGATGATTGCAAATAGTTTGACATTCCTGCTACTTTGCTTGGATAGAATGGGCATGGTCACTAACATTTTAGCGTGTGATCCTGTAAGCACCCACCATACCCTCCCTCATATTCAGGATACAGTATGTGTGCCTGACAGTACATGTGTTCACATGCACATGTACAGTATGGGACACGAAAAAGGTTACGTTCCGTATTGTTAACACGCAATATGTACGATTGTATAGTTTCGAACTACGCTGGTATACACGGAGTTAACACGATCGAGCGCAGGTACGGTATCAATTATCGTGTATGAATACGTTTACGTCTGTACTATCGTGCGCATCGTATCTACGCTTACGTAGCTTCTGGAATCAAGCGCAAGAGGAAATAAACCATCACAACGTTGTTTGATTGGTTTCCGTTCGATTTGGAGACACTTACTTTCTTTTTCTGAATACTTCAGAACGCATCGCGACAGCTAAAGCGACTCACGACGAACGTGGCGCACAAACGCAACGGTTGCGTGCAGCCAGGTAGTGCAAATGATGGAATGCGTGTACGCAATCAACACCCATCAACACACCTTACAGACGCAATTTGTACTTCGTATAACAGGCTGTAGTCAACACCGCGCAACGATCGTTTTATGTAAACGGAACGTAACCTTTTTCGTGTCTCCTACTGTACATACGCACACTTTGTGTGTAAGGATATGCACGTACAATGTATGCAAATGTACATTTTGTGCATGTACATGTATATAATACATACATACATACATACATACATACATACATACATACATACATACATACATACATACATACATACATACATACATACATACATACATACATACATACATACATACATACATACATACATACATACATACATACATACATACATACATACAAAGAGGTTCATCGTGTGTTAACGCTATATGTGATAAAAACTTATTTGGGGTCTGGATCAAAGTCACATAAATTGAATCAACTTTTGACTTGACTTTGTTTATTCATAACTAACCAACCTATATGATTATTAAGTGTTGAAATATAAAATTTGAACTCTAAGCTAGCCGGCACAATTCTGCCTCCCCCACCCACCCACCCATCAGTAGGGGCAAGGGGTAGCTAGCTAGCTAGCAGGCACAATACTACCCCCCCCCCCCCCACCCCTACCCATCAGTAGCTACAGTAGCAGGCACAATCAATACTATTATATTGAATGCTCACTGTTGGTTTCTGTGTGCAAGCTACATGTACATTACATACCATACCTGTGTGATATGGCTGCATGTGCAGGCTACCTTATGTCATGGCCACATACGTACATGTAAGCGTTATATACGGCTTCAAATAGGGGCACACACACATTGTCTGCTTGTGGTTGGTACTACGCTCTTAAATAGCAGAATGGTAAGCTAGCTCCTGTGTGTAGCATTTGTCTCTCACAACCAGCTCCCACTTCATCCTGTTGGTTGCCGATCCACTTGCAGAATTACATGTCAACAGTCGCTTCCCGAGATTTTCTCTGACGTGCATCTTGTATGTTTTGGCTGTTGCATGTGCCATCCAGCAATTCCCCAAACAGGATTTGCTAGGTTAAAAATAAACCTTCATTTGCTGTGCAAGGCCAATGCAGCATTTCCTGCCTAACCGGAGTTGATTTCATGGGAATAGTAGCCTTTTTCCACTGACCCAATAACACTTCAGGCACATGCGGGGATTCTCAGCATTTAGAGTGCTTCAGGCATCTCAGCAGGGGATGAGTAAACAATTGCAAGATCCCCCCCCCCCCCCCCCCCCCCCCCCCCAGCAATGCAGCTGAGTTCTATCATGACTTAAAGAGACACGTGAGACACGTCATATTATTCCAGATACTTGATATGAATTTGTTACATAGACTTGGTAGCTTGGTGCCATGGTGACATAGATTTGGTAGTTTGGTGCCATGGTTACATAGATTCGGTAGCTTGGTGCCATGGTTTTTTTTGCTGAATGGGCCTGGGACCAAGGTGTGATGCTGTGTCATGTCCCGGATGCGATCAGATGTGCCCCACCCACTCATGATGTGGTGAAGTGTAGAAATCTGAAAGGTGCCTGCTTGCCGTTGATGTAGGACAAGAGAATTGCGCTGATGCAGCAACATTAGGGTACACAGGACATGTGTAGTTGATAGACTGGCTAAGAGACTGAATGGAATGATTACATTACATTGTACCTTTCCAAAAACATGTTGTACAGCACCTGGAACTATGGCCTGGAGAGAGACGAATGCACTGACCCCCGCACATTATATTTCATTGGTTACGTTGGTCAAGATATACGTACACAAAACGAATTGATAACTGACGTTGCTGTGCTTCCAAGAGACCAGAAGTTGATGCCTCTGGAATGGAAAAACTCGACTACATGTACATGTATGCATGCATGATCTCATTTTTCCTGTGCCCTATTTAGGCAATGTGAAGCGTGGGCCTTCATCAGAACATTGCACCATTGTTCACTCACTAACCCCCATGCTTAATGAGGCATGCACTTGTATTGCAAACAAGGTACAGTAAATCCCCCTTCAGTTGTTGCAATAGTGAAGATACCTTTTTTGTGGACAGAGATGATGACAGAGTTGACCCTTTGTTTGGTGATCTGCTCAGTTGACCAGATCTCAGAAAGTGAAGCATGCAAACACAAGTATCGTTTGACAAGCTTGCTCTCACGCTACAGTATGTAGTTGATGGGCAACAAATAGTCCACATTGTTTATAGAAACCACACTGAGTTTCTACAATGAAAGTGAAAAGTATAGAGTAGTGACCACTTGTCTCAGCTGATACCTTACCAGCAGTACATCAACCTCACTTCTCCAATTGAGGGGGGAAAGGACATTACTTCAAAGTCAGGTTGTTGGGGGAATCATTGTAGTTTATACAATCATCCAAGGTGGAGGTGGTAAAGTTTAGAAATGGATTTTCCAGTGATCCATGATTAAATTGGTTTAGAGATACATACATTCAAAATTATGCCTTCACATTATACAAGTATAACACGTTAGTAGGTAGAGGCTAGATATCCAAGCTAACAACATTCAAATTTTCACAGCGTCTACATCTGATTTGGCCCATAGGTGTGTTTTACAAAGATGGATTTTAACTCCTTTGGCACAAGTAGACCTGAACTGGCAATCTGAAGCCAGGTACAATAGAGGGGTTGCTAGATGGTTCACTAGATTGTTCCTTGTGCTTGTGGTGTTGATGTATCTTAATGCCCTTTTTAGAGTTCGAAGTAAAGGAACATAGCACGAGAAGTCATTAGGTGGGTGGGTAGCCCTTGATGTTGACCATGTTTTTAAGTATTATGGCTTCACAGATATTTCTCACTTGTGAAACTCTTATCATACATACATGCATGCATACAGGTACATACATACATACATACATACATACATACATACATACATACATACATACATACATACATACATACATACATACATACATACATACATACATACATACATACATGCATGCATACATACATACATACATACATACATACATACATACATACATACATACATACATGCATACATACATACATACATACATACATACATACATACATACATACATACATACATAATCGCCATCGCATTTGCACATGGTACAAACACATTAGGGGAGGAGGTTTATAGGCAGGAGAACACACGCAGTATCTAATGTCCACAATACTAGCACACAACAAGATAGAAACAGAACTGTCCGCTAAAATCTTGGGCTTTATTTGCTCGTGGAGTCACGGGAGTGTGTCTGCATCCAAACCTGGAGGACTAACCATCGTCTTCAACAAATGGTGACTCTGGCCCGTTAGTAATACAGCGGGTGAAAAAAGACACAAACTTTCTCATTTTTAGTAAGAGCAGCACCGTCACATCTCGTAGGGTAGCAGCGGACCAGGTAGCGTAAGCGCGAAATTCCAATTATAGCTCACTGCCCAGAAAAAGCAGACGGAAACTCCTCGAGATGAGCCGAAAAGTTGGTAGTAGTATGACAGGGCCAGTGAACACACCACGTTACACGTGGCAGCGTAGATAAAGAAACGGGGGCAAGGGAGAAAATCCAATGCCATGAGCCGCCCATCTACGCGCCACGCGGATGTACATACATACATACATACATACATACATACATACATACATACATACATACATACATACATACATACATACATACATACATACATACATACATACATACATACATACATACATACATACATACATACATACATACATACATACATACATACATACATACATACATACATACATACATACATACATACATACATGCATGCATACATACATACATACATACATACATACATACATACATACATACATACATACATACATGCATACATACATACATACATACATACATACATACATACATACATACATACATAATCGCCATCGCATTTGCACATGGTACAAACACATTAGGGGAGGAGGTTTATAGGCAGGAGAACACACGCAGTATCTAATGTCCACAATACTAGCACACAACAAGATAGAAACAGAACTGTCCGCTAAAATCTTGGGCTTTATTTGCTCGTGGAGTCACGGGAGTGTGTCTGCATCCAAACCTGGAGGACTAACCATCGTCTTCAACAAATGGTGACTCTGGCCCGTTAGTAATATAGCGGGTGAAAAAAGACACAAACTTTCTCATTTTTAGTAAGAGCAGCACCGTCACATCTCGTAGGGTAGCAGCGGACCAGGTAGCGTAAGCGCGAAATTCCAATTATAGCTCACTGCCCAGAAAAAGCAGACGGAAACTCCTCGAGATGAGCCGAAAAGTTGGTAGTAGTATGACAGGGCCAGTGAACACACCACGTTACACGTGGCAGCGTAGATAAAGAAACGGGGGCAAGGGAGAAAATCCAATGCCATGAGCCGCCCATCTACGCGCCACGCGGATGTACATACATACATACATACATACATACATACATACATACATACATACATACATACATACATACATACATACATACATACATACATACATACATACATACATACATACATACATACATACATACATACATGTACATACATGTACATACATACATACATACATACATACACATATACATACATACATAAACACATACACATATACATACACACATACATACACACATAAATACATTCATACATGCACACTGGGGAATGAGTAGCAAAGTCAGGTGCACTATGCAGGTGGGTAAAAACTTGCATCCACTAACCCTTTAGTCAATTTGTATGACTCACGTAGGTGCAGGTTTTTGTACCCTTGGTTGATTGTGATTTAAAATTGCACCCTGAGACTAGACATACAGGATGGTCATGATGTTTGTACGTATGTGGAGATCTCTGGATGCCTTTAATAGAGGTGGATGTAAAAGGGCAATCCATGACAGAGCATGACGATGGTGTGCTCAAATTAGTTTGGGAGCAGTTGTAACTATGTCGACTGTATGAAGATAGCGATCAGATGTGAAGTAGTGATTGCATACAGGGCAGTAGTAGCTAGAATATATATAAACGTAGAATTGACCGAGCCAAGACTGTATCCCATGCTTGTATTGGTGTATATAGCTAATGGTAACCAAATCTCATGCTAGTACACATGCTGCTCAAATGTAAGTGCTTCCTGTCACCATCACTCATCCACTGGAATGAAGGGTGGTGGGTGTGTGGTTGCCATGGCCATGTATGACACTTTGCCTCCACAGTGTGCTACGACCACCACTTCAAGGATGAGTTCTTGTTCTATCGTTTTAAGTGCGATGAGAAGGAGAAGACAAACGGTTTGTTGAGCAAGCTCTCTCTGAGGAGCCCCAGTACCAAGAGGAAAGAGTCCACTTCCTCGACATCTGAAACATCAGAGAGGTTATCAGAAACATCCTTACGGAGAGGATCAGGCACTTCAGACCAAAGTGGGTGAGTGATCACATGGATTGGGGAAGGGAGGGGCTGTCAGACATAACTTGGAGGGCGATAGCTGGAGGCATTATCCTGATCCTTGTCAGGGAGACTGGCACATATATACAGTAGCTCAGCAGACTAAGCCTTCACATTAGGTACATGTACTGTATGTCTACAAAGTGCAGTACTTGAATAGTATGTCTACTTTCAAGTTTTGACATTGTGACATTCTGGAAATTGGAAGGTCTGTTGATAGATTTGCAGGAAAGGTTCGCAAGGCCATTGGTAGCCTGCATTTTCATTTAGATCAAAGGGTTGTGACTGCACAGATGCGCTCACATACATGTAGTCATCATTCACCTAATAACTAACGGTGATTACAATTGTGATGTCATGTGCGGGGTGTGTTGGTACTGTATGATTAATAAGCCACATACATGTACAGCTGTATAAACTGATCCAGCAGGAGAAAGTACACCATTAATTTCTTTCATTCAGAATACATGTAGGTTCCCCCCTTTATTGTCTGTACGCATATGGACATATTGTAGGTACATGTACAATGTCCGTGTGCCAACAGTGTGTGTGCTGAACAGGGATTTCTGGTACGTACAATCATGTGGAACGCATGCGTAGTTTTTATGACTGTGCAGTTAAACTTTTGATACAGGCTTTCTCAGTATGCCATAAATATATTCAGTCCATCATAAAATGAGCGTTGTGTATTTACATGTAAATGATGAAGATGACTTGATTGGGGATAATTGAAAGATGTAGTCTATGGGGGTGTGTTACAAGTTCCATGTTTACATGTACATGTACATTGTGCAGGCAGTCTTACTATAGTCCATGACATTATTGAGGAAGTAAATGTTAACGTCTTTGTTAGCCATATTAAATATCGCAAAGCATAGATATGTAGGCTGTAAAAATGAACCTTGTGCAGCTTACCAACTTATATAGTCGATAATTTCTAGTTAGCAGCTGGAATATTTATTCAACCGGACAATAATTTAGTACTGCATCAAAAAATTTAAAAAGTCACTCTTTGATTCTATGTGTAATTGTACCTCTAAATGCTCAAAATCACGTTTATTGTCTGTTTGATTTTCATAAATACAGTCTAAACTTTTTTACCTCATTACTGGCACCATTTTTATTTGCTTCTTACCTTATATAAACTAAACAACTTACAAAACTATGTAACTACATGTATGTGTAGTTTGCTTAATTGATGTAGTTGTAGATTGGTATGCATCCATGCATCCTTCATCGTTGTATTAGCCTATCAACGAGCAGCGTTCTTGCTGCATGAACCCTTCTGTTTTGATTGCTTTCACTTAATTGCTTTCATACGAATTCAATTCAAAAAGTGGCTATTATTTTTACTTCCTCTTTGCTGTCATGTCCATGTACATGTACTTTAATGTTGATAGTGCACTCCCTGGCTTGACTACACGCATATTCTGATTGGATCTGAATACTCTAGGGGGGCTAACGCAAGGCCAGTTCAACCCGGCTCTCCCAGGATATCTGCTACTGTACCCCCAAGAGCTGCAAGTAGACAACCTGATTCTCCACGCTCACCAGTCGAGCCCCCTCGGATTTCACCTGACGAGCCCCCTCGGATTTCACCTGACAAGCCCCCTCGGATTTCACCTGACAAGCCCCCTCAGGTATCACCGGTCGAGCCCCCTCGGGTTTCACAGTCAGCACCTTCAGGTACATGTATGTCATTCACATAACATTGCTGTCTCTGTTTTGGAGGGTGGAGTGTGTGCATTCCTGAGGAGTGCATGTTTCCAGAGTGTAGCTATTGTGCATGTATTGCACCTCTATGTGCATGATGTGCTCTGCTGAAAGGCATTCTTTTATTGCTGCACTGTAGCCACTCCAAAACCAACACTGGATGAGCTCTGCAACCCTGATGGCCTCTATGTGAAGAGGAGGGTTGATGTAAGCTGTAGTTTCATACTGTATGATGGTACCAACCTGGGATTGGGGGGGCATGTGGTCATACATGTATAGGCACTGACCACGGGCAGAATCATTGAGCACTACCTGAGTTAGCGACGTGTGTATGTCTCCTAATTACCTTGCATGTCCACACATTGAATATTGTCAAGATGTAAACATTTTCACTTTGAGGAGCTCTGTGTAGAGATCACTGTGTAAAAAAAAAACCTTACACAACATACAATGTACATTTACTCATTAATACTAATGTGATGCTTATTTTACGGTGTGATGACTTCATGTCGTCTTTATGCTTCAGATTTTTAATGCATTTTCATTTATGCACACCTTTCAGCTTTTCAAATATATTTTGATGAGCATGTAAGACTGTTCTTGTACATGTACACAGAAGTACATGTAGAAACTGAATTCAGGACTCAATGTTTGCCTATATATATTGGGTGTAAGTTAATTAATATGAAGTTGTGTGCGCACTAGAGGTCATTCTATTTCAGAGTTTAGTTTGGTTACGTGTAGCTCACTTGCAAGTTAATCATGTACTATCAAACTATTTGTATTTCTGCATGATGCTTGCATATAGATGATTGAATTGATGGTTGCTCTATTTAGGGGCAGAGCTACACTTGCCTGTGCTATGCTGCTGCCAGTATTCACAAACTTGCTATCACACACCCATATTGACACAAAATCTGATGGATATACTGTTACCAGTGGTTACTAAGCAAAAGAGTGTCTTGTTACATAAGTTGTCCAAAGCCTGGCATAACAAGGTAGACCAGCTATATCCATCTGATATAGCAACAAGGATGAAATTAACCCAAGTCAGTCTTATTTACTGTTCATTACATGTACATCTATGAAAATAGATGAGCTCTGTCTGCCATGTTATCTAGCCTCCTGTGTTATGGTATTTGACAACATTATAAACACGTACGACAGTGGTTTGTTGGAGACTGCTCTAATAAGAATATTCACACCAGCAGGGGAAGGCTCTCTCTCCCATGGCAGCACGAGGGGCTGTGGGGGGCGTTGCTACCCCCTGTACTCCACCTAGAATTTAATGCATTTAGATATGGGAAATGGACCATTTTTAGCTGTGGCTAGATCTGGTCATTAGATGTACATGAACCTGCAGCAGCCAATTGTCGTGTTCTATTTCATGCTTGGTTTTCTGAAACATTTCTTACAGGTATAGCCCAAAATTTTTTTTTCTAAGTACTGCACGGGCCCCACCCCTGCATCTGCATTGGGGTGGGGGGGGGGGGAATTAAGGCTTGTGTTAAAGGAGCATATCCCCATGACTATTAGCACACCCTACACACCGTCATGTGGGTGTTAACATGTTTTGCCTGCAATGCTGTAAAAGGTGGGTGGAAGCATTAATGGTTTTCTGCGATTCACTTGTTTAAATGCAGTCCATTCTAAAAATGAGTGACAGAGAGGCGCAATATGCTGCACTTCTCGGTACATGATGTATTTGCGATAAAAATTTTATCATAAAAAGCTACAAGGCTTAGCAGACTTGATGGCCCCCATTGAGTGAGCTAACAAGCTGGGTTTGGATCAGCATTGCTTATTCTACCACCCCCCCCCCCCCCTCCCCACGGGATCCTCTGCTGTGTAATGAACCAAACCGGTTGTCTTAATGCTATGTAATTTGGGATCCGCCATACACTCATTGTTTTAAACTTCTAACCTCCTGCCACCCCCAGTGACCAACAGTGTACACTCCCGACTTACTTAAGACAGCACACACACACATACACCATGCCAGTTCACACTCCCAACACATAGCAAATGTAACAATACTACATGTAGCAGGAACAGTGACATCAGTTTAATCAAATAGATAGTGTAGATAGTTATGTAAATGACTGTCATTGTAACCCTCTTAGCTGTTGCATCACTTGAAATTTTCCGTATGCCACACCCCTCTGCAGGTAGCAAGCGATCCAGTTGGGTATGGCTTTGTGATCAGGGGCTCAAACCCTGTCTATGTTCACTCTGTTGATCCAAGTGGGCCGGCTGCAGCAGTTGGACTGATGGTAGGTTACTTGTGTTGCGGGTTGTGGTTGTCGCAGACCACCATCAGAATGTCCAGATGTCCCAAGCACTTCAAAGGGGTGTGCATGTATTGGTTCAGTAGCTGGAGTGGTTTCTGTATTCGTCATGTATACTACAGTTCAAATGTGAGTCTCTGGTAACTCTTGATGGAGATTTTTTTAGCTGTTGGGGGTATGAGTGTCAGTGTTGTCAACGTTTTTTGAAAGTTTTTTATATGTACGTAGAAATTTACACTCAGTTGAGGTGTAGAAATGGTTAGCTACACAATGTACATGATTATATGATGCAGCAAGTCCACTAACCTGTTACATTAGAACAGAAATTTGTTGCTTACTCCTCTTATTGCACCACCCATTCTTGTCCATTAGGTTGACGAGTACCTTTATTCGGTGAATGGCAGAATTGTGCTCAATTCATCTCACACTGAGGCGGCTAAGATCATCCTTATGGGCCCCAGTACGGCCTCCCTGATCACTTTCATCAGGAAGGACCGCCTCCCTTCATCATGTCCTGTGATATTGTGACTTCTTCTTTTATTGTTCCTTTATGTACCTATCTGCCACGCCCATGTCATTACATATTCATATTTACTTTCCCCCGCCCCCCTGAAAAATACCTTCCGGAAGTTACTGGAACTCAAACACCTGCGTTGCTTAGGACTTGAAGAGAATAAGTCCTACATATTCTAAATCAGGCTTTCTAGGCTAATGCTGCTGCTTCTACGGCTTTATAATTACTAGGAAGCTTTTTCCCGGTATTCCCCATCGTCTGTACCTCGTATGTCGTTATATTTGTATTCACTAGATTGTTATAATATACAACTGTTGTAGATAGATCGTTGGACGGTTCCTCACTAAATTCTGTATGCATGCCTGTACCATTCTTCGTCATCTTTGGGAATATGCGTCATCGGTATTGTACCTGTGCATTTTCCCGCGCAACCTGACATCATGCTGGTCATATCACCATAGATATTTGATAGAAACCCAGCAATGAATGTCATTTAGTTACGTGCAGTCCGCGTTTCGCCGGAAGTGATCGTTAGTTAGGGGTTTTATGGCTAGTTGTTTATGAGCGTAGTATAAGTCTGTTACGAATACAAGCAGAAATATAAACGTCCCCATACACCACGACGTGTGAACTCCACTTTTCAGTCCTCTAATTCACAGGCGTGCATGTGTTACAGCCGTCCCACAAACAGCAGTGGGCATTACGTAACCGAACACCTTACACGCTACGAGCTGCACGCTACAGACATATGTAGGTTGGCAAACTAATAGTTTTCGTAGGGAAGTATCAGAAACTGCTTAGATGGTTCCTATGCGACTTACCGTACTCGCGGTACAGTCAAGCCGTCTATGAACTATAATAATTAACGTTCAACCTGCGCTCACAATAAGTAGGGTTGTATAGAGATTGAAAACTAACCTATACGATCACTTCTTACCACTAAAACACGCGTTAAATGCTCCAAAACCTAAGATAACTTACGCCCACGCACCGAAAAAGCGAAACGCGGATTTGTACTAAATGTTGTACTAGTCGTAATAGATCACGTGAGAGGTTTCCAATCCATGTATCAAATATCTATGATATCACACACAATGACACATCCTGAAGGCCAATTGCCTGCCGAGATCCTCACAGTCGTTGCTTGATTCCAGCAAAATAAATCTTAGAAGATTGAATTGTACAAGATCGTTAGCTCGATTTTCATACCGTTATGGCGGAGAAACCGGGGGGGGGGGGGGGGGGGGGCTGGCTGGCCCACCCAATCCTAATAAAATTCTATGTTAACACGACATATCTTTGCTACGACATGGTATACGGAACAGCTAAGTATGGCACGTACGATTACTGATTATTTGGGATTGTGTGGCAGCCGTAAGTATATATAGCTAGCTACAATTAATGCCTGAAATCAACCACCACGTCATTTTAATACTATGGAAACAAGCTAAGTAGAGCAAGAAGTACTACGCATGCTCGCTTGCTATCATATCGCAATCTAGCGACTGTTACAGTATGGTTTTGGCAGTGTTCAAGCGTCGAATTTTAACCATGCCGTACCGTACAGTACCATGCTGACACGGAAAGATATATGGTATTAGTGTTAAAACATAAATTAAATGTTTGATAGCGTTAATCTTGTAGTCCCTCTTGATCGAAAAATGTTCTTTCAGGACAACCTGACTTTCCCGAAGCGTGTAACTTCAGTGTAATTTACCTTTATATGTAGTATTTAAACAACTATGTGCGACCGTGAGGTTTCATAAGCCAACTACGTATACCATACTTTTTCAAAAGCTTCCGCGCTCCGCGCGCACCCTCCACCTTGTTGACACGTCTGCAACCTTCCGCCGGCTATTTCACTGATGTTGTGAAGTTGGCCCCCCCAATCTTTAATACGTTCCTACGCCACTGTATTTTTTCCCGACTAAGGCCTCGGTTCCATTGAATTGCTGGGCCTTTTTTTTCTAAAGTACGCGAGGTCAATGAGTTGAGATTCTCATCACAATAATATTCATAACTTCAAAATAATTTTTAAAAGCAGATTCATAAAGCAACTATACTATGCTTTTAAACACAGGTCTTTCCATTTGAAAATTCGGTTCCATCCTCCACAGAAGTATTCCTTATTGGATTTCATATAGTGCTCCGTCTCGTGCCCACAAAAATCGAAACACGGACGAAGTGCACGTGCCGCGCGCTCTTTCCTGCTATTGCTGCTAAGGGGGTGTCTCCAAACTATTTTGGAAAAGTTAACGTCATTTTGACGTTGGGGGGGGGGGGGGGGGGGGGGGGGGGGGGGTAGGTCTAGTCTCGTCCCCAGACCCAGATTCCCAACAACTGCGGGTGGATTACATCACCGCTACGTGCGTAGCGGTGATGTAATCCACCCGCAGTTGGAAATCTGGTTCAGGCTCGTGACGTTTTTTCGATGTACTGACCAAAAAAAATGGCGTCCGGACTCCCACAACCTTCAATATCAATGACGTTATGAGGGGGGTAATAATGAATCGTCACATTGACGTTATCTTTTCCAAAATAGTTTGGAGACGCCCCGTAACGTTACTAACGGCAAGGTTTCAACTTTGTTGCTCAATGTTGAGCGCAAGCTCATTTATATATGCATTGACTACTGCATGGCGAAGCGGTCACTAAGTAGTAGCTTGTTCAGCCGACAGCGTACGCATCCATGGGGGCCGTCCACAAATGACGTCACGCAAAAATGGCGGAATTTGACCCCCCTCCCCCCCGCCCCCCTCGTCACACATTATCCCATACTGATGTATGCTTTAATGTATACATCGTCACACTGCTGATACCCCCCCCCCCCCCTCCCCCCTCTTCAGCGTGACGTAATTTATGCACGGCCCCATGACACTTAATCACGGCTGCCTGCTATTGCATGGTTATATATATAGTGCCGGAGGACTACGTCTCGGTACTCTACAGTGGCATGCGCTATAATCTTGACTTGAGCACTAGCTGTGTGTCGTAAGTCGTCTAAGCCGTGGCGGTGCGTGTTCTAATCAAGGGGGGGGGGGGGGGGGGGGGGGGGGGGGGTTGTTCAGTGGCGTAGGAACGTTTTAAAGATTGGGGGGGGGACAACTTCATAATAAAATATCAATGAAATAGCCGGCGGAAAGTTGCAGACGTGTCAACAACGGGGGGGGGGGGGGGGGGGACGTGGCCCCTCCCGCGCGGAGCGCGGAAGCTTTAGAAAAAACATGGTAGTTAATTGACTTATGAAACCTCACGGTCAAACATGGTACGTTGTACGGTACGACGTCGTACGGTACGGCATGGTTAAAATTCGACGCTTAAACACTACCAAAGCCATACAGTCGCTCGAATGTGGTAGATTGCTATATGATATAGCAAGCGAGCATGCGTCGTAGCTTGTTTCCATAGTATTAAAATGGCTTGGTAGTTGATTTCAGGCATTAATTGTAGCTAGCTATAGTTACGGCCTCCACATAATCCCAAATAATCAGTAGTCGTACCGTGGCATACTTAGCTGTTCCGTACCATGTCGTACCAAAGATATGTCGTGGGAACATTGAATTTTATTAGGATTGGGGGTGGCCTGGCCCCCCGGTTCCTGCGCCACTGATTGTTTTAATTGTTCTGACGCGTCTTGCTGTACATGAGTTGATCCATTATGGTCACCAACCTTTCTCTATAAAAGTTACATTACGCATACGTATGTTCAATCCATCGAATATTTTTGCTCCCACCGCATTATAGGCACACGACGCCACAATCGTCAGCAAATGCAATGAATTGCCACCCTCTATCAACAAGCACAGGTAATAAAAATAAGTGATAGATGCGAGGGTCATAAGTATATTGCTCAATAATTTAATGATAACCACTACTCTGGCTGTCACTGATAATCTGACTTACGGATCAGGTCCCTACTACAATAGATGGACTACTTTGATAAATTTGTTAGCTTGAATTAAGGGAGGATGTAAGACGTAATATGGAAGTGGCATGAAGAGACTTCAGTCTCTCCTGCCCCAAAGTAAATTATTATGGTTAGTAATACATTATACACTTGTGGCTGAGCCATTCTGGAATGCTCCCAAACTCCATTTCAGTTCACATGGAATAGTTCACATTATTATCACATATTGGTCCAGTAGGTATGGTGCCACTTAGCCACACTACCCTGTACTCAACCATAAGGGTGTGCACATGCAGGTACATGAACAAAGCTGCAATCAGAAAATGTGTAAGCTAGTTTCTGATTGAAAGTGTGCAATCTCCATACTGGCATGCACATGTGCAGCATTGGTGCAATGTTGGAAGCACAGGATGGCTATTATGGGCAGTGGGTAAGTTGTAGTTAGCTAAGGGATAGTGTCCAAACGATTTGTGCAAAACATATAACTACATCATGAACCTCTAACCAAAATCCAGACATTACCATAAAAAGAGTTTGGCAGCCTTTGATCATATTTGCTATACTTAATAAGGGTGCACCTCCCTCCCTAAATCATGCAGTGTCAAGTTGATGTTTTCTTTCCATAAATAGTTTGGACACACCTGAAGAATCAAACCCTCCTTGCCTGGCTGGCTTATAAGGCCAAGGGTTCTGTAGAAACTACATCTAGGTTTACCACTGTGAATATTTGATAGGAACAAATTAATACACTGGTCACTAAAATTATAGCTTTGCTTCACATCTCAAAATGAACTTGAATTTGTACCAGTAGAAGGGGTTGGATTTATAAGGCATGGCTGTGTGTGTTCTGTGTGGTGTGTGTATGTGTTTGTTAATTGTGTTAATGTGAGGTATATGTGTGGCTATATGTGAATCTCCATTGTCCATCACTCTCTCTCTTTCCCTGTTCCTCCATCTATCTCTCCCAAAAATAAAGGTGGCCCTGCATGCAGATGAGAGGAGATTGAGTGAGCTGGGAAGGCACATTATTCAACAGGGAAAAACGAAGTATTGTGTGGTGCCAGAACATATATGTAGTAAGACTAAGGCTGTTCTTAGTGCATGTGTATTTTGGTGTGTGTGTGTATTTTGGTGTGTGTGTATTTTGGTGTGTGTGTATTTTGGTGCGTGTGTATTTTGGTGTGTGTGTATTTTGGTGTGTGTGTATTTTGGTGCATGTATGTGTGTATGTGTTTGTGTGTGTGTGTGTATTTGTGTGTGTGTGTGTGTGTTTGTGTATGTCTCTTTGTGTATGTGTGTGTGCACATGTTTCCTTGTATATGTGTGTTTGTGTGTGTATGTATTGGTGTTTGTGTGTGTGTGGCATGTGTGTTTTAATGTGTGAAGTAATACTCCTTGTGTCACTTGCTTAAGTAGTGCTTTTTAAGATTTAAGCAGTGTTTTTAGAGGTGTGTGAGCATGCAGGTTTGCAAGCTTCAGTATGAGGGCATGGCCATCGTCAGATAGATGCAATACCTAGACAGAGTACAGATACAAAAAGAATTGCTAGGAGTTATAGTGGCATACAGAGAAGTGTTTCTAATGATGGCCAGATAAAGGAATTTACCACCCTGTGCCACCAAAGGTTTCAAAAGGTTTAATCACTTACCAATCCAAACACAAATAATAACTCTGCTATACTCAAGACCTCAGTCGTTGGGAGAATTGGCAAACGTCATGGCATCTGGTCGAGTGTGTTATAAATTGTTTCTGATAATGTAACAGTTCAAGTGCTCATCCTTTTCAGAGGAAACCTCAAAACACCACCTGCATAACACACACACACACACACACACACACACACACACACACACAAACACACACACACACACCTACAACATTTTGGGAACTGTCATGAGCAAATCAAGTTGTTGCACCTGGCACATGGTGGCTACTATATGAAGCTGCTATCTATTTTCTGGGCAAGAACACTTGTTACTAAGTGTATGCACTCATTTCATTTATATTTATTAAGTGGATAATCAAGTACATAAAGAGTTGTACAGTGCATAATTTTATTCTGATATAGTGGCACTCTTTGTGCACTCAGTTAAACTGAGGGAGAGTGTACTGGTATGCGTAAAACGTTCTTGGAGACGGTATAAAAACGTTTTGTACCATGCTTGTGGTATCAATTTTATTTGTTACGTGATTGATATGTGCGATGCTGTACATGTGAGGTAACAACAGTTAAAGCACTGTTGTGTATATAATGGGTTAGAACAAGAGATAGGGAAGGAAACATATTTAGGTTGTTGGTTAACATATTTAGGTGATAAGTAATAAGAATCGTGTTCAAGACATTCTGGCCTTCCAAAAGAAGAAGCCTGTCTATAGCCACTTACATGTATACTGTAACTTGTTTACTAGTGGAGCACTGTCGGAGGAAGCAAAAGGATAGTCGACATCACTCACATGCACACAATTTAAATTAAAAACAGGAGAGACTGTATAATAATACAATAGAAACATACAAACCAAACAACTAATCATGTTGCAAGTAGGACATGAAAGATTTATGCAGTCAAATTGAATGTTAATCAGTATTTCAGAGATTGAGGTAATGCGACAAAAGAGTCTTTTTAAAGGTATGAGTATGCCCATTGATCAAATCACCTCAAATGTGATGCAGACGTGAAGAGTCCTGTCACCATTTGTAATGTTGTAGACCACATCTCTGCTGCTATGTGTTCCTCTTGTGTCCCCAGCGGTGGGGCAATAGGTATGATTTGGAGACCCAGAAGATAATTTTTATACCCCAATAAGCATGGCTCTATCCCTGAATGGGAGGGGGCAGGGGATGGTCAGATTGGTCTAGTGGTAACAACAGTATGATCACAATCCCAAGGTCACTGGTTCAAATATATATCTTTACTCAATCTTGTCCCATTTATAGCCCTAGCAGCTGAAACCTGGAAACTGGCCTGCTGCAGTACCTAAAGGCACATAGCTTCCCTAATATCACACATGATAACTATTACGGTCAAATCCGTACTCACACAAACTCGAATCCATGGTATCAAACTTTTGATACCATGGATTCGAGTTAAGTTTGATACCATGGATTGGAGTTAAGGTTGATACGATGGATTCAAGCTGAGTTTGAGCCACTTTAACACAACAAAGCCTTCACCAGGAACCAGTTTGATACCATGGATTCGAGCTGGTGTGAGTACGGATTGACAGTAATAGTTATTGAGTTCGGTTCCTGGTGAAGGCTTTTTTGCTTTGTCACCTTATAATAGTTATAATCATTCTAAATCGTATTAAATTGTGCTATTTCGTACTATTAACTATATGCCTTTTTTTGTCCCCCTCTTCCTTTAGAGGGGCATCTTTCATTTTAGCGCCCCCATCTTTCAAATTCAAATGAGTACAGAATTGACAGTGGGCTATATGCATGCATGAGAGACCTGTAAGCAATGGGTACTTTAAAATTAATCGTAGTATTATTTTTAGTAATACGGTTGTTTTTTTTTTTCCTTCCCCGACGAAGAACATCTTAGTGTGCAGATATGAAGATGTGACAGGATCTTTCAAAGTCGCACTGTCACCCCAGCCACCGCGATGCTATTATATGCAAAGTAATTAAGCTGGATAGTCTTGTATTCTGTGTGCTGTCGAAACGTATGACAATTGTGGTAAAGTGGCTCAGGCTTAGTGTACTGTGTGCCTGTCTAATATCCTTGAAGGCTCCTTATAGTAATGGTTTCATGTTTCCTTTCCAGTACAACTCCTTTGTTAGCATCTACGTATACAGTGCTGCTTAAAACTAAGTTGAAGATAACGAATGACCAGTACTCACACATAGTTCTCTAATACTATTACACTGGCGTTATAGAATTTATGGGCGCATACACATGAACACGTACTGTACGAGTATATATGTTCTGTACGGATGCCCAACATTGCTGGTTATGTAACCGGATGCACGCCGGTTGTGAAACCGGCTGTCCGTTTCAATGCATTAGATAATAGCTGTCCGGTTACACAACCGGCTGTCCCTTTGCGTAACCGGCTGTCCCGTTGTGTAACCGGCTGTCCCGTTGTGTAACCAGCTGTCCCTTTGTGCAACCGGCTGTCCGTTATTTAATTATAATTATTCATATATACACAACTCATGCTGATAAGGCCTAACCATCTGCATATATGGATGTGACTATTGCACATTTATGGGAAGATGTTCCGTCATATCGAGAGGATGACAATGTATCTTTACAGACACTAGTACAAAAAAACCCCATGATGTTGTATAATACTGACATGAGGCTTACAACTGCCCACTATGTAGCATCATGCAGCAGATATACATGTACTTAAGACTGTTACAAATAGTGATAATCAGTTTTACTGTACTGCACGAAGGGCAGTTCCACATTGACCTGCGATCTTTGTGTATATTTTTGTATAGTGTCTACTAGTAACTACCATAGGAGAGTTAGCCGTTACGTCATAATCAGCAGCGCTTTGGGGAAATTATGTGTGGGGTGATAAATGCATCATGCAAGGCAGACTGCAATTCCATTGCTAATGGTTTCCCATGGTACATTAATTTGAGTCACACAGCAAGACCACGCTCATTGTAAAGTACGTATATGTAGCAGTATTTGAGTGGTATACCAGGCTTTATACAATAGATGTTAAAAATGCAATAACAAAGATCGTTCTTTTCCTGCAGCTGTACCGGTACCCTCCTGTCAAGAAGAATTGCGACATTAAAACGTGCATGTCTTATTGCCGTGTCCCCGCCGGCACGACAGAGCGTATTAAGAGTTCTTGATTCATGCAGATGTGTGCGCACATGTCGAAACGTGAGTTCTTGGTAGCTAAAGAACCTTGACCTGGTATTTATGCGGTGATTAAAATGGCCTAGTTCGTCAAGGATCATGCACGGGTCATAGGCATTCGCGCACGATCACCGTGAAGCGCTGTGACTCCCAGTATTAAAGCACGTGTTGCTGTCGGTTGCATGCTTAAAAGCTGTGCACACATGACACCAGCCGTATCCGTAAGCTTACTTATATAGTGTAAGCTTTAGAAATGCTTTTAAGTACTGATGCTCACAAATATGCATGGGATTTCGTTGTGAACCATGTGGTCAGTGTTTCCAGCACGACAGCAGTACACACATGTTGCAGTCGATCTCCCGTTACGTTCCTTGAAGACTTGTCTTTATGCAGGCGGGCGACTGATGAGGTATGCTTAATGCATTTGTAAAGGATCTAAGCATAAAAAGCCTTGCTGGCAGGCATTTGTGAGTAACAATTAAAATGTATGCAACCACTGCAAAGCGAGGAAGTGTTCCATGCCTTGAGCAACTACTACCCAAAAAGATGATACTGTGTGCAACGATGACCTTTATGGTGATGTAGCAGATGTAGTTGATGCTGACCCTACTACCAGCATGAGGGTGCAAATGGCACTATTCATTTTCGATCCATACCTTAGTGATGGGCAAAAGGAAGTACTTATTGCATTTTGCAAGGTAACCATTACTACCCACATGTAACTTTGAGGCTATTATATTTGTTTAGGTGTTGAAAATGGCATACTGTGACTTCCTCAATGTTGGAAGGGTGGAAAACGATATGTCAAAACTTCATGAGCGCTGTGAAACAAGTTATTCTTCTTATTCTTCATCTTGTCGATAACATGGCCCTGTTCAGCTATCTCAGCCGGAAGGTAAATATTTTGTTTCTGGTTTGGTTAATTGTACCACAATTTTATCCCTTAAGGTTTGAGTCTTCAACTCCAATGTAAGACACATGGAGACATTGGCGGTCATCTTGCATTTTATTTCAAATGGAATTCTAAATGACCTCCGAAAATACTAAAAATTGGTATGAATTCGATTTGTATTTTTCACTGTGTTACAATAAAGCAATGTTATAGAAAAATCAAGACAAAATATTCGCAGGTAATTACAAATTCAACACGGCAGTTATCTTCAATAACTTCATATTAATGTCATTTTAATTTTAACTTATTGCTCTTCGTTAATAAACTCCTCTACATTTCGTATGTCAAGCCAGTATACGTGGCCAATTTTCTATGGTTCGCTATCCAAAAAAGGTGATTCAGCCATGAAGTGGATATCATTTCCAATGAAATCCAATGGTATCCAGAACAAGGTGTGGTGCAGACACTGCACAGAGTATAATGGAGTTACCTCTTGTACTATATGGTGACAGGTTGATGTGGAAAAAGGCTGATGCATCAAGATCAACAAGGTTTTTCACAATCTTAAAAGGTCTTAAAATACTCTGCGATACTCCAATGAATGAAAACCTCGGTGTAGAAGACAATCAGCATAGCTCATAGTTGGCAGCTTTACCCGTTTAAAAATAGCTCTGGTGAAAAACGCTAAACCCTTTCAATACATCTAATGTCTTGTAATAGCCATGGATTCCACACTGGAGAATTATATTCCAGAATTGGTCTTACATAGGAAAAGTATACTCGACAAAGTGTAGAAATAACAATTGTATAGAGACCCTTAAGCAGAAGAGAACACCTTTGGAAGGCCTTTGCAGCAATAGATGCACAATGTAAGCTGGACTTAAAGTCGGATGTTATATGCACACCTAGATCACAAATATAAGAAACTCTATTTAATGATACACCACCCAAGGAGTAAGAATTATTTGCAGAGTTATGTCCAAAAGTTATTACACTACATTTCTGCTAAGCAATATCATGCTGCCAGCTTAGAGACCATTAACAAAAATTCGACAATGATAGGGACAAAGGTGAAATTGAATCAGAAGAGTGAGCAGCGTAGAGTTTAGTATCATCTGCAAATATTTTAGCTTGAACTGGGGGTACCAAACAATCAGGAAGATAATTGATATATAAAGGAACAAAAGAGGACCAAGCACAGAACCTTGCGGAACACCACTGCTGCAAGCAATCTTCCTGTCTACCAGTACTCTGTTGATTCAGAAAAATGATGAAAGTGATCGTGAATGGTAACAACAATGTACAAGTAAGGGCCTAATTAATCTTTCTGGTTCCTTTCATGGTATAGGCAGCTTTAATGAAGTCCAATTCAAGGGTTTTGGCTATTACTGAGAAGCATTGCCTGTTCGCCAGATTGCAGACAAAGAATAGTTGAAAAATGGTAATAGGATGATGGTAAAATGCAACCTTAAGCACAAAGTTAAAGAATTTCATGTGGGAGATTGTGTTATTGTGAGAATTTCTCGCATTGATTGGGCTTCCACTGACCCAAATAGACTGCCGTGCATGATTGTACAGGTGATTGGAGCGGCATGTGCAATGTACCACTTGCGGTGCAAGTCAGGAGTGTTGAATAAATGCTATTCTGCTTGTGATCTGGAATTTTTTGAAGGGAATTTCTGTGTATCTGTGAAAGGATGGGAACGTTCTACTCATGTGTCACTTCGAGCAGCTTCAAAAGAAAGTACGCCATGGAGTGCATTTTCAAAGAATAGGTGCAAGTGCACTGCAGGCTGCAGCACACAATGGTGCCCTTGCAAGAAGAATAAAATTGAATGCACCTCACACTGTCGTAAAGGGGATAACTGCAATAACAAGAATTGTACACCAGCATCAGCTATGAAATCATCAACACCATCAGAACTCCTTTCTTGGATACCCAAGCACCATTGTCATGTGCATACAAAACGAGACGCAACAGTGCAATGTATTGCTGCTGCAAAAAGAACAAATCATCCTGCTCTGCTAGTTGTCACCCAGGACATTCTTGTACTAACAGAGATCACACAAAAACCTTTGTGCAAGATGGATTTAACAGCAGAATTGAGTGCAGAGGATGAAGACACCTGGGTTACTATCTGTACTGTTCAACTGACAATGTATCACAAGGCAATACTTGCATCTCCAAAAAGCTGGCTAGATGATCATATAATCACCGCTGCACTATATATGCTGAAACAGCAGCACCCATCCATAGATGGCTTTCAACCACCTGCGCTTAGCCAGAATTTTTCAATAATTCCACCACAGGAGCAGTTTGTACAGATCATAAATGTGAATAAAAATCATTGGATTGCTCTATCCACTGTTGGTTGCCAAAAAGCCTGCATCAAAATCTTTGACTGAAATGGAGGTAAAGAGCTTCCCAAGTCTACCCTGAAGCTGATAAGTGCCTTACTTCAAACACAAGAAAACCAATTTTCTGTTTAGTTTTTAGATGTTCAAATGCAGGAAGGATCACATGACTGTGGATTATTTGCTCTGGCGTATATCACTTCCATTTGCAATGGACAAGATCCAGCGGTTCTATTGTAAAAACAGAAGGCAATGAGGAAGCATATTTTGAAGAGTACTGAGGGTGGAGTGATGACTGCCTTCTCAACTTCTGCAAGTAAACTTCCTAAGGCATATATCAGGAAGAATATACCAGTATACTGTATTTGCCGGCATATTAATGATACCTCAAATGTGATATTTGCCAGCAGTGGTTCCATGTAGCCGGCATGAAGATCGATAAAGGTGTGCCGGGCATATTTAAAATAAACCTATTTATCGTATCTCTATCACGATGCACACAGTACATTGCATTGTATGCCGCACCTGTGATTTGTTTATGGAACAGTGTCCAACAAAATCACCCTTCTGGATAGTTTTTCATTTTTTCAAATAACTCTGAAGAGCTTCTATCAAATGGTCCTTACGCATCCTAAATGGACTATCCATCGTAAAGTTATTCGACTGACAGTGCGAGCGTTTCCTTTCTTTTGCTTGTCCTCGAAAATTTCATAAGGGTGATTTTGCTGGACACTTCCATATTTTAATTAAACGTTAATCTAAATTTTCACATGACTGGTTTAATATGTATTCAATATGAGGATTGTATGTTAAACAGCCTTGGTTCATCTTTGTGTTAGTGACATTTTGATTGCGGATGTCATAACAATCTGTATCAGATTGTGCTTGCTGACATACTATGCTACATGTATGGGCCAATTGTGATAAACATCTTGGCTCAGAATGTTGCTTATATCATATGTGGTACGGTTAAGTTTGTAACAATTTGGCTGTGTACGGTTTTCAGTCACGTGATCAGTATATAATACTAGTTTGTGATCGACAGCTTCATCAATAGAGGTGCAACTCAAGTAGAGGTCAGTCGTAACTATTATCCGCTCCCGGTCGCTATGATGGTACCTGTATACAAGTGGCCTGTCTAGCGGGAAAAGGCTGTGGGGCTGCGGTCGATTATTTGCGAGCGCGTTCGCTCGTCTTGATTGCAGTCCTAATTATAATTACCGTGCGTGTGTGGTGGAGTGGTGTGTGTGTGTGTGTGTGTGTGTGTGTGTGTGTGTATGTGTGTGTGTGTGGTGTGTGTGGTATGTGTGTTTTGTGTGGTATGGGTGGTGTGTGTGATGATGTGTGTGGATGTGCATATGTCTAAAAGTGCGCATAGCAACTAGAGGTGATTGGGAAATAAAATAAGACACGTACAATTTTTATAAAATGTAATGCTGATAAGGCTGTGTTCAGAGTGGTAGCTGCGCACTCTATCTGGGCTTAGATTAGTCAGAGATAATATATAGGATTAGTGATTTATGGCTTAGGATTGAGGTCATTCCATATCCTGGTGGGACTCAAGTAGGACGCTATGCTTTAGATTTTGGTGCAAATTATGACCTAATATGGAAGTTAGTTTGACACTTTTAATAACGCGAATAGTTTACGAAATACATCAGTCATGAATAATTAATTATTTTCAAATTTGACGAGTCATCACTCACTTCTCACAGAACATGTATGGCTATAGTTGGCATCACATCGATGCTCTCTTAGTGTACTACCCAACTATAATGTGTTCATGGGGGAAGAGAAAGGGTTAATCATAAATGGGTTTATAGCACTTATTTCAATATTTAATTCATTTGCAGAATGATTTTTGTTTTGTTAATGGAAGACATTCATTGTCTTTATGTATTTATGAAGTAGAATGTCCGAGTATCAGCTACTTTTGGGAACCACATAATATTAAACACTAAGACGCCATTTTGTTTTAATTCATGTTGGTTTTAGCACTAATTAGAGTAAGTGTTATTTAGAAATGTCTCAAGTGTTATTAAATAATACCATCCTCTGCTATTACAACAATTAAATAAAAATAGATTTTAGTGTCGTTGAAAATGCGCATCTTTTATGAGAACGTTGTTCAGGTAAGTGTAAGCTCCATTATACTGGTTAGACCAGAACATTGTTTATTTTGATTGGAAATAAAAATCAGCCACAACGGCAACTGATGAACAGGTGGCCCCTACACCTACCAGCTGATGATCTGACGGGCCCGCCAAGCACTGCTCATACCGGCTACCCCAACTGTTGTCGTGGTGGCTATTCCGTCAATTGATGAACTAGCGGGACTTTTGGCAGCCGCAATGCTACTCATACTGCATGTCGTCAGCAGGTGCTGATACAGAAGTTTTTTGCAAGGGGGGGGGGGGGGGGTATATCATTTCAATAACCCTCAATGCATGCTATTGTGCCATCAATTCTTTCATATGCCAAGTCAGGTTGCTGAGTTTTGCAGCAATACATTTCATAGGGCGTAAACTATTCTTTAATAATACAGGTTTTCAAATCATCTTATTGATGAAGCCTGTTCTTTAGCTTTTTTCTTGCTAAGTTCTTTATCCCAAGAGACCAATTATCAATCACTTCCGAGTCATAAATGTGGATGTGTTATGATATCAGCTGCCATTACAAGTGCTGGGAGCATATCCAAAAACCTTTCATAAGCTTCATGACATTCAACACAAAGAGTTTGGCTTAAACCTTTGAGTTTATATTTGCTTACGGAGGGAAAAATTTTATCAAGAATAATTTCAAAAAATGCTTGACACTTTGGGGAATTATGATGAAATAAATAAAACTTGTTCATAATATCTATAACGTATCTTATTGGCTGTAGTTTACAGCTTGAACTTATGCAAAGATTTAAATATGTGCAGGACTACAAGGCAAATAAATTGCTTTCGGATATAAAGCTTTAAACCTGCCATGTAAACCCCCCACGGGATTGAACTGGTAGTGACATATGTTTGTGCCTGTACTTTAGTTAAATCTATGTTCCTGGAGGTATGACACTCAATTAGCTTTTTGCATACTGTCTCAGAGTTTGTTCTTTCTAACTGAAAAAAATCATAAAAACGTCCTTGATAACAGGATGATGCAAATTATTATAGTCTAGTATTCGATGGCACACACTTTAAACTATCTGTAACTTTGTCCGTAATAATGCAATGCAATAATGGAAAAGAACTTACCTCTATTTGATGTTTAAAATGTATGTTCTCTGATGTAATCACTGCAAAGATCGATCAACTCATTCTGAATCGTCTTGGATGTATATCTAGCATTCTTTGACGCCTTTCTAAAAAATTGGCAAGAGCTGAATCTGTCTTTGCTCTAAACTGAAGTAGGGCTATAAAATTGCCTCAATTGGATGAAGCATCAGCTGTGGCATCATCCCTGTGACCTCGAAATGAAATGGCTTGCTTTCCACAGTATAATGCAATCAACAATGCATTTTAGAGCTAGTCTATTCACAACAGCGATTTTCTGAGATAGGCAATCTAGCACGTTGTCGATTCTCAAGCTGGATCATTGTATTGCGACAAAAGTACTTTCCCATCAATACTGTTTCTTTATGGTACTGGTAACTTTCATGAATAACTAGAAAGCCGTCTTTGCCTTTGGCCTGCTTAAAATCTTGGTTCCAAAGATGCCTGGCAATTTTCGCAAAAAGAACACAGTATTTGCAATATCCTCCATTTTGCGAGGGTGATTGTACTAGCCAATGATACTCCTCTAGCCATTGCTTTCTGAAAAAAGCATGGCAAACCTTTCCATTCTTTTCAAACGTATGGGCTGGTCCTGGTTGGTGCGAAGGTTATGTGCTTTGTCCATTGCTAGGAAGAACTGTCCCAACTGTCACAAGCACCACATCATTTTCAGTCAATGCCATTGCTGTAGACCATTCTGTAGAGGCGCTTCACCCTATCTGCTCCAAAGATGCAGACACTACTCTTAATTGGACATGGCGTGATTGCTATCTCAGCTTCATGATTCACTTCAAGTGGGTATCATTCATCATCAGTGCTAGTTTATAAGTAAGAAGAGATTCAGAGCTACCCAATTGTTTTTCGGACTGTAATGTGGATGCCAGTGCAATTACTGTTTCATCACTACATGGCGATACTGTTAATAATGATTGCATATCGTGACATAAAACCAAAGTTGGCGTTGTAATTCGGTTGTCAGCATTGTGTATAAATGATCGAATATCTGCATCCGAATCTTCTTTGCCATTTCAGAATCCTCTTTCTCTTTAGGCCGCTTTCGACTCTGAGACTCCATCTGCATGGTAACCTCAAAAATTAGTAATGTATATGGTATGGATTACTAATACCTACATGCCTGCTATTAAAAGCCAGCAATTGATTTGCCCTGAAATCCCAAAAACCTGTAGCCTATAGGACACCTTGCAGCTCACTAAAATAGGTACTTTACAAGAATTTTTGAAATTGGTTTTTAAGTAACAAAAATAGTATAGCTGGAAAGAGCTTGAGAAATGCAGTATAACGGTATATCATATGTGTAGATATCGTTTATATTATGAACAATAATGGACGGTTTGTAGCCAGACGCGGTAGTCAGTAGGAACGGTAAACAAAAATTGGCACAGTTATGGTTTTAAACGATGTAGTACTGCAAGGTATATATACATCATCCCTAAAAGTCCACAATTTAACTTTCTGACCCTATAGAGGCTAGTTGTATCTTACAAATGCAATGTGATAACGGATTGCAATTCTGCGTATTATTATAATACATTGATACAAATAGTTGCATGACAAAATAGGAAAAGAGCACTTCTATGTACATGATATACTAAGTCAAAAGTTGTCGCAAAACTCAATATCACCTATGATGGAATCAACTAGCAGTTGATCTACCGTCTATTTTTCTTCTCCATCATCTTCAGTTTCATTTGGACCCCAGTAGCTCTTTTATCTTGAATATCTTCACGCCCCAGATGAATGCTTTTAATTAATCGTGCTCTTTTGATAGCAAAGGTAATTTGATTTTGATCTTCTTCCCTTTTCTGAGACATCCACTCCAGGGTCTTGTTTTTTTTAGCTTTAACTTTGCCGTCAATAAAACCAACTTTTGACTTTGGTGACTTTTTGAACTGGTAGAGCAAGTCTGCTCTGAAAACATATTATGTACAGGAGCTGAGTAATCATTGATGAAGAAAGATGAGAAAGGTCACCATCAATATATTCATGCTTTTCAATAACTTCTACCCCACTCGTTAAAAGTCTCTCAATAACTTCCTTCTAAACATTTTTTCCTCTGGCATCTCATCTGTCTGTCATCTTCATGGAGTGAAGAATAAGCTCGACAAAAACATTTCTCTAATATAGGATGTACTTTTTGTATTTTGGTAGTTCTAAACAACGTCAACACTCTGGTATCGTATGGGAGAAAAATGGCGGTTATTGTATATGTGATTAGGCACCATCTAGAAAACACCCTGTGCCGACACTAAAATGAATGAAACTACTCATAATACATAGTCCAGGGGCTATAGAATGAGTCAAAGGTGGTCTCAAATGTGTCATGTGACAATTAAGGTACGTATTTATTTGATGGAATTGGTCCAATTTTTGAGTGGTACATACGTTTCCCAGTATACTATTTTACCACTTTGTACAAGGTACTAAAACCATGTATATGAGCCTACTAAAGCATTTGTCGCGTACCTGTAGCTTGCCATGGTAATGATCTCCTCCTAAACGAAACCTGTGCCAAAAATTGTATTGTTATGCAGTCTTCAATTTTTGTGTGCATTTCAGGGGGGGGGGGGGGGGGGGGGGTAGAAGTACCTACTAAAGAACTATTCCAACTATCGCGCAAATTATGATTTAGAGCACGTGTATGCCTGCCCGATGTGTTAGACTGTACATCTATGCCTACGCGCCTGATGTGCTAGCTAGACTGCATGTCTGACACTGCAGCCTGTGCCTTCGCACGTACATTTAATTGTTTAAGCCATTCCCCCTTCACCGATGAATATTTAATTCCTAACTTGTCGGGGGAAGGCAAAACCCAGTTGCCCCCTCCCTGTATCTGCCCCTGTTGTGGTATAGTCCGTACACAACCTCTTCATGTGAGTGTGGAGGAGTGAATAAGGCTGCAAATGATTGGGTGGCCACTGCGATAAAAGTTGGGACAGGTCATCGGGTGGTACAAGCGCTGCTAGGGTGGGAGGGGGGGGGGGGCACGCCGGTCATCAGTTGCCAGGCTGGTTCATGCTTCTTACTTCCAATCAAAATAAACTACGAGTCACGTCTAACCAGTATAAGCAAGCTTACACGTACCAGAACCACATTCCCATTGTTCTAAAATATTTGCGTGGTTTCAATTTACTAAAAAATCTATTTGTATCTAATTTTTGTGATAAATACCATTGAGGCATTTGTAAACGACACTTAAAATGGCATCTTGGTTTTAGCCTTCTGTGGTTTCCAAAACTAGCTGATACTCAGACTTTTAATTTCGTAAATACATAGAGGCAATGAATGTCTTCCATTTACAAAAAAATATTTGTAATACCATTCTACAAATGAATTAATTATTGAATACGTGCTATAAACACATTTATGATTAACCCTTTCACTTCCCCCATGAACACATTATAGTTGGGTAGTACACTAAGAGAGCATCGATGTGATGCCAAATATAGCCATACATGTTCTGTGAAACAGGAGTTATAACTCATCAAAGTTGAAAAAATTTATTCATGACTGATGTATTAACCATTTGTGTTATTAAAAGTTTTATAACTAAGTTTTAGTCATACAAATATGAGTATTTGCACCAAAATCTAAAGCGTAGCGTCAAACTTGAGTCCCACAGGATACGGAATGATATTTCCCTATTGGCCATCCGAATTCCCCTAATCCAGATTGCATGTGCAGCTTCCTCTCTTGAACAGGCTACCTGGCCTTAGTTTAGGTTTAGGTTGGCTCTGAATTAATTTGCGTGCGTCCTAACTTGGCTAGGCAATTCTTAAATAACTTGCTATTGCTATGAGTACAATTAACATTTTGATGTATAAAACATGGCAATGTATAGATGAAATCTGTTGTTTAGATTGTTGGCTTGAATCTTATCAGTAACAGGGATAATGCTGTGTATAGTGTGTCCATGCTTTACCACTCGATTCGTGCACATGAACTGCCTCCCATTTAATATATAGAAGGTCGGTACAACATCATTTGCGTGAATCGTGTAGAAAAATGTTCTCAGCTATGCATTCGTAACATTAAAGTCTTAGACCAGCAGTTCCTAAGCTGATTGCAGTATGCCTTCTGATATGCCAAACTGATATAACAATGATGCCACTGCATGAGTAACACATATAACTCATTGTATTTCCAATAGATATCGATGAGCACTACTAATGAAAATCGTTCAGTTGAAATTGTTTTCTGTGTACTCAATGGTACGTCAGTATTGGTATGCCTTCTTGCAATCATCTTGGTATTTGGTTTAAGGCTGTACACAAAAATTGTCTATCGCTTGGCTATCTATCAAGTACTGTCCGCATTGGCCTTTTCGACAGTAGAAACTCTGCAAATCATTTTCGTGAATTATGATAAATCCCCGGTGTACCAACGCCTGTGTACCACTATTGGTTGGCTGGTTGTCTATACTCAGTGGATGAAGCTTCTCTTAACAGTTTGGCTAACAGTTCATCTTTTCTGTTTTGGAGTACTCCACAAAAACTTGACTAAGCTCGAAGTACTCTACATTATGTCATCATTACTCGTACCTGCGGCAATAGCTGTAGTACCACTCTTAACTGATTCTTATCAAATTAACCCTCTGGGGTGTTACATTTTTACTAAGAATGGCACGAACGATG
Organism: Eunapius fragilis; assembly: GCA_963681505.1. NCBI lineage: Eukaryota > Metazoa > Porifera > Demospongiae > Spongillida > Spongillidae > Eunapius > Eunapius fragilis. The sequence goes on along the minus strand of OY811980.1, from coordinate 2,766,558 downwards.
CTGCTAAGATTGAATGGTTTGCTCTGTGGAACCTTCCAGCCATAGTTATCCTTTTTATAGCATCAATTACAATGGTTGTCATCATTATGAAACTGGCATATATGGTGCATTTGAGGCAGAAAATCGAACCTATAACAGAACGGGATCAGTATTGGAAGGCTCTTAAACAGCTCATTCCGTTGGCCGCTTTCCCTATTCTGTTCTTTTTCTTCACGATCCCTGGCTTTGTGTATGCTTTATATGCAGCAGAAAACTCTACAGCAAACGTAAGTGTGATGGTGGCAGCAGTGTTTCTTCCAATGTGGAGCATGGCATCGGGCATAACCCTACTCACACACATTGCTGTGGCTCGCCTTTACAGGAAGAATAGAGACCAGCGCCGAGTAAACGTGTACTTTTCGTGCCATCATACGACTGAACGTGCTGTAGTTGCTGAACTGACCAACAACGATACTCATTATTCGTTTCCAAAAGATGATGCAAGTATGTAATGTTTACATTACTGTAACATTTAGCAAATGGGTAACGATAGCAATCACGAAATACTTTATAATCCACTATTCAGTGACATGGACATTATTTCATGTGTATGACATTACAGTGTACAACATGCTAGTTCATCATAAATTTTCTTACACAACGTTCACATTTGTGTGGATTATGGTATCAAAATCTAATTAGGGAATATTAATTATGCAACATATGGCATTAGAAGTATAAAACCACAACCCGTCACATTTACTGATTGCATAGCATTTCATTTTCAGTATCTACATGACCCTAAACAAATAGTGTAGTGCCTGCACTCAGAGGTTGACCAGTTAAGGTGTACCAGCCAAGAAGGAAATCTGATATCTATGTGCTACACTCACCTAAATACAAATGAATAAATATGTCACAGACAGACAATGTTCACACGACTTGCTCTTCAGATCAGGTGAATTGGAAGTTTCCAAATGTCTGTCCCACAATTCTCCCACCTATATTTTTAGTGTGACTTCACACTACTTAGGCAAGTATATCAGGTAGTACAATACGATCCCTGTACCAACCAGACTTTGGAGGTTCAGTTTACTAAATATGGCTGCTCATGCTAGTCTGTCTTGGACTTCATCAACTTGTGGCAGGGGGGTAGGCATCTTTTACAGTTTGCTTATTCAGCTCACAGTAATTGACACACAGCCTCATTTACCCTGACTTCTTTGGCACATTCAGTGCTGGTGTTAGTCATGGACTGCAGCTTTCCATTATGATTCCATTGTGAAACAACTGCCTGATCTGTACTGGGCTGGGATTCTGCAGGTGGTACATGAACTGGAGGTCCTGTTGTGTGATGTAGTGGGAGGTAACTGTTGTCGTTCCAAGTTTGGGGATGAAATGATCCTTGGTAGATACAATGTATACGGGTTCCAAAGCTTCAACTAAGGCACTTCGATAGTGACTTGACTAAATGATCTAGTTTCTGGCAATCATTTGAAGCAGCTGTGGATTACAATCCAGATTTGTCCGACGTTGAAAAGTTGAACTATCTATCCAAGCTGCTTGACAGCACAGCCAAGGTAGGTATTTCAGGCTTTTCTCTTACTGAAGCCAATTATACTGAAGCATTGAGTATAAAGAGATTTGGAGGCACTCAGCAGTCAATTAGCACACTAGAATATTCTGTTGCAGATGGCTTAAGCTGTGATCATTATTCCTCATGACTTGGGACCAAGCATGTAACTTTGAATAGTACGTGGTAATGAGTAATGACAGTCAATGCTGCTACTTGAAACAACTTGCCCAAGCTACATTTTGCTTACAAACAACTGATACACAGAAATGAGCAATTGCTGCCTTCAATTGGGTCTAAACGAGCTGAGCCACAATTGTGAGAGTTAGTGCCGGTAAGTGTGCGACTGAAGACTGTTCAAAACGTAAATATCGACTTGTTTGTTGTCCCCCACATTTGTGAACCCTTGAATAAGCAGCCACTGGACAGCACCTAACTGGACTAGAGTTGGCCGACGAATGAACCTTTAATGGTGCTAGTTCCGTACATGGTATACCCCGTATATATGGGGTATACCCCGTTAATTTGTTTGCGATTTATTAAGGTCTAGGGCATCGCAAATATTCTGCAGCTGCTACCTGTTAAGTATCGATGCACACAGATCTAGGCATGCACGTTGTTCGCCATATCTCGGTAATTTCCAAGATAATGAATAATCATTGAGTCACGCGATACACCCAGCGATTGGCATACATGCATACATCACATCTTTTCCCCCTTTAATTGTCTGTAAATCTATTTGGTCTCTTTACTGCCCTTCCACTCTTTGTTCGTCTTGGTGGTGGTGATTGTTCACATGAGCTCTCTGTTTCCTCCTCTACTTCACCTTCTGCTTGTTTGCCCTCTGGAATTGTTTTAGTCCCTCTTGAGTGGGCTCTGTCTTCTACCTCTGTTTCAGGGTTGGAGGCGATCCCCAGTCCTTCCTGTGGTGGATTGGTTTGGAAGCTTTCTTTTCGTCTTCCCTGCTGGCTGCCTGCTTCATCTTTGTCCCGTGAAGGTGTTACTTCCTGTTTTGCCTCCTCTCGTTGAGGTTCTTGGGGCAGTTCTCTGAAGCTTAGGTCTTTCATTATCTGGTCAGCGTGTCGCTTCCATACGCCTCCCCCTTTTAACCGCACGAGGTATGTCTTTGACCCATATTTGGCCTCCACTACTCCTTGTATCCATCTCGATTCAGCTGTCCGACGATAGTCCCAAACTACTACTGTATCCCCAACTTCAAAGTTTCTTTCAGCAGCTCCAGGTCTTGATTCGATTTGCTTTGCCTGGTTCTTACTCACTGTCTCTTCCAAACTTGGTCGCAGTAGATGCAGACGGCTCCTCAAGTCCCTCTTGAGCATCAGTTGGGCTGGGGATTCCTCCATGGTGGCATGTGTTGCATTGCGATAGTTTATCAAGAAGTTTGATATGCGGTGTCTAAGAGATCTCTCCTCCTTCCTGGTTGCCTGAATCGCCTGCTTGAGAGTCTGTACAAATCGCTCTGCTAACCCATTTGTTGCTGGGTGGTATGGACTTGTTTTTGTGTGCTTAATGTGATTCAGCTTTCCAAACCTCTCAAAACATTGTGACACAAATTGTGGCCCGTTGTCTGTCACCATTTGCTCTGGGAGCCCCCACCTGGAAAACAGTGTTCTTACTTCCTCAACTGTTGACTCTGCTGTGGTATCTTCCATGATCACCACTTCTGGCCATTTTGAGTATGCATCAACTACTATCAATAACATCTTCCCTTCCACTGGGCCTGCAAAATCAAGGTGGATTCTTCTCCATGGCCCATCCGGTAGCTCCCAGGGATGTGGTTGCGTTAACTTGGGGCCTTGCTTGGACTCCTGGCACCCCTTGCATGACTGTGCCGCCTGTTCTATTTCCTTATCTATTCCAGGCCACCACACCAGACCCCTTGCAAGACTCTTCATTTTGACCACTCCTAAATGGCCTTCGTGTAGCTCTTCCAACACTTGTTTCCGCAGCTTTGTGGGGATCACGGTCCTTCCACCCCAGAGCAGACATCCCTGTTCCACTGCCAACTCCATCCTCCTGTGCCAGAAAGGAGCTAAATTTCCGTCTTTCTCGAAAATCCTGTTCCTTGGCCAGCCTTGCTTGCTAAAGTGCAGTACCTTTGACAGGGTAAGATCATTCCATGTGGCTTCTTTCAGTTGTGATGCGGTGATCGGTAACAGTTCCAACTTCATTACTGAGCTGGATGCGTCTTCATCTATTTCCACTTCTTCCATGGTCTCCCTTGGCAATCGTGACAGGGCATCAGCATTAGCATGGAGTGAGGTATTCCTGAAGCAAATGTCAAAGTCGTAGCCTTGCAGGAATATGGCATACCTCTGTAGGCGAGCTGTTGTCATGGGAGGTAACCCTTTCTTGGGGTTCAGGATGGTGGTTAGAGGTTGGTGATCTGTAATCAGAGTGAAGTTGTGTCCGTACAGGTAGTGATGGAATTTCTTTATTCCCCATATCAAAGCCAGGGCTTCTTTGTCTATCTGTGCATAATTCTTCTCTGCTGCTGACAAGGTCCTTGATGCAAAGGCTACTGGACGCTCTGTCCCATCCTGCATTTTATGTGATAGCACCGCCCCTAGGCCATAAGCACTTGCATCACAGGCCACCGTCATGGGAAGCTCTGGAATGAAGTGTGTGAGCACCGTTTCTGACGCCATCATCTGTTTGACCTTCCTGAATGTCTCTTCACACTCTCTGGTCCACCTCCACTTTACTCCTGCTTGCAGTAACTGGTGCAATGGAGCCAAGGTGGATGCCAGTCCAGATAGGAATCGGTGATAATAGTTTACCATCCCTAAGAAGGAACGTAATTGTGTCGTGTTACTTGGTCTTGGCGCCTCCTCTACTGCCTTGATCTTATCCAGTGTTTTGTGCAGCCCCTCAGCATCAATGTAGTGTCCACAGAATTCTATCCTCTTCCGAAAGAATTTACACTTTTCCTTGTTCGCTGTCAAGTTGCGCTGATCCAGGCGTTGTAGGACCTTCTCCAGTAATGCTAAATGTTCCTCTTCATCTTCACCAGCTACAATTATATCATCCATTAAGCACTGCACCTTGGGTATTCCCTGCAAGATGAGGTCCATGGTTCTCTGCCAGATAGCTGGGGCAGACGCTATTCCAAAGGGTAAGCGGTTGTACCGGAATAGACCTTTGTGTGTGTTCACGGCTACCAGCTTTTTTGCTTCCTCCTCCAATTCCAGCTGTAAATATGCTAGCTTCAAGTCCACTTTGCTGAATACTGTACTTTCCCCAAGGTTGCAAACATGTCCTCTACTTTTGGCAACGGGTATTGGTCAATCTTCAATGCTGGATTTACTGAGACTTTAAAATCGCCACATAATCTGACTCTCCCGTCTCCTTTTGGAACTACCACTAATGGGGTGGCCCATTCGCTCCAGGTCACTGGGGATATCACTCCATCTTTCTGCAATTTCTCTAGTTCTGCTTCCACTAACTTCCGCATGCCATATGGAATGGGGCGGGCCTTGCAAAATACCGGAATAGCACTTTCCTTCAGGGTCAACGTTCCTTTAATTCCAACAGCTGCTTCCAACCCTTCTTTCCATAGTCTAGGATATTTTGCTAGCAAGGTGTTCAATCTTTCTGTCACATTGCTAGAAGCGCATTTAGGGACAGATGACAGTGACTTAATATGTTGCCAGTTTATGGGGATACTCGCCAACCAATTTCGTCCCAGTAGAGGAGGCCCTTTTCCTTCTACCACAACCAGTGGCAGGGTTGTTTTACATGAATCTTTCAAAACATTCACCACTATCTGTCCTTTAGGAACAACCTGTTCTCCTGTGTATGTTTTCAATCGGGTTCTTGTCTTCCTTATAAGGGTATGTGCTTAAACTTCGTCTGGTAGTCTGGAAATGGAAGTAGTGAGACGGCTGCACCTGTGTCCAGCTCCATCCATATGGGGATTCCTTCTATTACCACCTTAACTGAAATGGGTCTCCCACTCTTCCATTGCTTTAATCCCTTTTCTTCTTCACCCCAATATAAGGGAATATCTCCTTCAGACTTCTCCTGTCCCTCTCCTTTACTCAGATCCAGCTCGTTTACTCTCCTCTTTTTCCCTCTCTGCCTCTCTTTTTCACTTTCTCGCTCCTTATTTCTGCACACTCGTTCAATATGACCCATCTTCTGGCAGAACCTGCACCTCTCCTTCATGAACCTGCATGCCTGAGGTCCATGATTGTGACTTCCGCATCTATGACAATACACGTTAGCAGGATGTTTGCCAACAGCCGGTACCTGATGTACCTCTGGAATCTTCACGTTTGGATGTAGCTCTGCAGCATCCTTCTCCGCTTTTTCGGCTGTTTCAGCTATCTCCACTGCCCGCGCGAAGGTCAAATTAGCTTCCGAGAGTAAGCGGCGCTGTATTGTTTCATTCCTCATACCTGTAACCAACCGATCCCGAAGTGTGTCCGTTAGACTCGCCCCAAATTCGCAATGTTCCGTCATCTTCTGTAAGCAGGCCACATACTCTCTAATTGTCTCTCCCTCTTTTTGATCCCTTTTGTGGAACCTGTACCGCTCTGCTATAAGAAGTGGCTTAGGTGCGAGGTGAGCTGTCAATGACGCCACCAATTCTTTGTAAGACTTTTCGCCCGGTTTGGCAGGCGCTATAAGAGCTCTCAATAGCGCATATGTCTGTTTCCCAATACATGCTAAAAGTGCATCCCTGCGGGCATCGTTACTGACTTTATTTGCCTTAAGATAGTGTTCGAATCGCTCCAGATAACTCGTCCAGTCATCCGACACGCTATCAAACTCTTCTGTCCTTCCAATATGTGCCTGTGCCATACTTTTTCGCTGTGGATCCCACTCTGGTCGCCACTGTTAAGTATCGATGCACACAGATCTAGGCATGCACGTTGTTCGCCATATCTCCAAGATAATGAATAATCATTGAGTCACGCGATACACCCAGCGATTGGCATACATGCATACATCACACTACCAACATATATGAAGGGATGGTTGAATAACAAGGGTACACAATGCTGTAGCATAAATACTTTCCTACAACATGTAGTGTTGCGAACATAACTTTATCAGTACAAGGATTATATTCATCGTCCAGCGGCTTTATAAGGAACCACCGATGTCAAAACTATACTAGCTAGCGCTCGTATTTAACTTGAACATTTATTACACGCATGACACATTGCTATTTTATTAGTACTAGTTTGGATGCTTGCTACACGAATTCACACTAGTGTGACTCACAACACGACATGATTATACATGTATCTTATACGCGTTGCATACAGTACCTCAAAATCCTGAACTGGATGGTGCCGCCATTTTGTAGCCGATCAAATAGGACGCGTGGTGGCTACAATAACTGTTACACAAAGCAATTGAATATAGTTAAAACAAAACAACCAAACCGAGTACATGCGGGTTTTTAATTTTTCCCCACTGCTGTGTATAACCATTAATAATTATATTATCACCATTTCATAGTGTAGTGTCAAACCAAAATATAAGTTTTTGCTCTAACTTGATTTGGCAGGGTCTGGTTCACGTTGAAGTGATGACTACACCAAGATCTTTAAAAACACACATGTTTAAGGCAGTGCAGTATTTTGATGCAATAGATTTAAATGCTGAAATTTTACACAACAGTAAATCACCCTAAGCCTCACATTCGTTTTAAGCTATGGTAAAATCAAACATATGGTTGTTTGTTCATTTCAGGCCCAACGTTGTATACCCCGTATTTACGGGGTAACCTCGGAACGGAAGAGATTAAAGGCCCACATAGAATCTAAATGCTTTTAGGGTCAGATTTCTACTTGAGCATTATCTCCTGAGAGATCATTCACAGCTAAAGGGTCCTATCCTTTTATTCTATGTTGGGAAGGATTTGATCAGGTCCCGTTGAATTCACAAATCCACTGCCAATCTTATCCTCAAGGTTGAAGATGGAATAATCAAAAAATTGATGGTGGACGACACAATGAGATCCTTTTGGCAGCTGGAGTCAATGAGAATCCAGGCAGGCAGACATACAGAGCACCGTGTGACTGATCCATTTGCAACCTCAATCAAGATGTCTAATGACCAGTATGAGGTATCACTACTATGGTACGAATGGCATGATCCACTTCCAACCAACTATGATCTTAGTAAAAGACGACTTACAGGACTGCTACAACAATTGAAGCTGGAACCACAAATCCTTGAAGAATACAATTCCATTATTTGTGCACAGCTTAAGGATGAGATCATAGATATGGTGAAGGATGCCTGGAGGCACACATTATCTACCCCATCATGCTGTAATCCGCAGTGACAAAGACTTATCCAAGATCAGAATCGTCTATGATACCTCTTCTGAATCTGGTGGTCCTTCTACCAACAATTGTTTGCACATTGGTCCTAAATTCAATCAAAGGATAAGTGAGCTATTCCAATTTTGATCTTACCAACATTGAGAAATATCATGTGTGTGATTAGGCAGATTTACAACCCTTAGGGTATTAGGCACCAGTGGCATAACCTTTAAGATCCTGAAGCAGGAGATTTGAAGGTAGCTAGGATCAGCTTTCGACAGGAGCGCCATTGTTGAAATGGAAGGAACTCATTTTTGTATTGCAGGAAGGTAGATCATTTTCACTTCCCATAGATACTACTTCAATGATGAATATGCAGGGTTAGCTCAACTGTATGGTTTCTGTGATGCTTAGAATGTGGCATATGCTGCAGTTGTCTACATAATCAAAGACCTCTGACAACCAAAGAACTGCAAGTTTCATTGTCTCTAAGACTAGAGTATCTCTGCTAAAGACAAAAACCATCCCTCACTTAGAGTTAGTAATGGCAGCTCTTTTCTTGGGCAGTCTGATAACCAATGTAACACAGAGTCTCACTCCCATATACAAATTGGCATCCCCTAAGTGCTTTTCCAACTCACAAGTAGCCTTATGCTTAATTAATGGAGTCGACAGGGTTTGAAAACAATTCATGGTGAATAGAGTTGTTGAGATATGCTAACTTGTACCAGCTCTATCCCTGACAAGGACAACCCCGCTGACATCCCATCAAGTGGATTGAACCTACCAGACCATCCACTTTGAACCACCAGAGGATGAAGACTTTGAATTGAAGAGAATCACTCCAGCAGAAAACAAAGCATCTCACAAATGTGATTAACCATTTCTGGAAGAGGTGGAGCCAAGAATATCTCCTTCAATTGTGAGATACTCATTGGCAACAAAACTGACACAAAACAAAGGCTGTACTTGAAGTTGGAGATATGGTTCTGGTACACCACCAAGACATTCTGAGAGGATTTTGGAAACTAGCAAGTGTACAGAGTCTGATCACAGGCCAAAATGGTATTGTCCGTGGAGCTACACTGAGAGTTGATAGCAAGAGTGGCAGTCCAAACATCCTTCAGTGACAATTGCAATTGAATTACCTTTGGAAATCGGCATGACAATCACTACCACTGAGTCACAAAGAGCAAACTCTTTGGATAATTTAGTGGTCTCTACTACTTCAGAGAAGCTAGATGTGTCCAGAGGATTTTGTTGACCACAGATCAGTGATCAACTGGTGGGAGGTTTTTGAGAACTGAATAAAACGACAATTAGTATTAATTAGTTAATGTATAAGAATGTTGTCATGGCATGAGAAGTACATTCTGCGAGAAAATGGGTAGAACAGTATCTGACTAGAACTGACATAGAAAGCAAATACTTACATAGCTAGGGTAAACCAGCATTGACATCATTTCAGTATCAGTGAACCTGATTTTGCACATGAATCTATCATAACCATATGTTATATCACACATGGCATGATTTGTATTGAAATTTTGTACCATTAAGTAAAATCAAGCAATGAAATAATACATATGCATGTGATTTTCAAATGAATATAGGACAACCCACTCCCAGCACTGATGGTAGATAGCAGAGTGGAAGGAGATGTTGAAGATGGTTGCGAGATACAAGCCTCTTGGGTGCATGCACTGCAGAAGCCATAGTTTCCCAGGGTTTGAACGTTCATGGTGAACCTGGCCCACAACCTCCTGCACTTAGACAATCAACTAAATAAGACAATGGAAGCTCAAGACAGATAGAAGACAGCTTTCTCACTTGGTCCTGGACTGGGTGCATATGAATTCACCAGAATGCCTTTTGGACTCTGTGATGCACACAGCTCCTTTCAGCGTTTAATGGGCACCATTATGAGAGGACTTCCATTTGTTAAAATGTACATGGATAATGTCCTCATTCATTCCTCTAATGAAGAGATCCACAAGAGCCATTTGGAAGACGTCCTTCAGCAACTACAGGATGCTGGGTTGACACTTCATGGCAGCAAATTCCAAGTAGGACTGCCTGAGGTCAGATTCCTTACTTGTCTGCTCTGGAGTGACAGGGATGCCAGACAATGCTTAGGTCAAAACTGTGGAGGAGTGGCCTATACACCAAACAATGCAAAAGAAGTGCAGCAATTCGTTGGGTTAGCCTCATACTGCAGGCAATTTGTGTCATGGTTCGCTGACATTGCAGCACTTCTGCACCACCTAACATAAAAGGATATCCAGTTCAGCCTGGACCAAAGAATGTGATAAGTCCTTCCCAGGCTTGAAGAAGTCGCTGACAGATGAACCGATACTAGCAAGTCATCAAACTGTCACTCGGGCATTGCAATTGTCAAGCAGACCTACAACCATCAATTGGCGGAAGCCCCCATTCTTTTAGGGCACAGCTTCTCCTAAAACAATGGCACTGTGTGGAGACACTATACACCTGGACCAACTTCAGATGCAGTAACAGTGCCAGTTCTTCCAGCAACTCTCCAGAAAGAGGCTACTTTGGAATACAGTTTTTCAGTAGGTCTTAAAGGCATTTGGTGTTAAGAAGAACTCACTTTTCATGAGATGACAACATGGTTGAATTGTTCAACCACACCTTGCTCTAGTCTGGGGACCAGACTGATAGTTATAGTAATACTACCAGCAGTTTGGTCCCCAGGCTAACCTTGCTCCAGTTTATCCTCACATATGTCATGAAGCAGGAGTGGGAGAAGCATCTACCTCTGGCTCTCTACGCCTATAGGATAACAGTACACTCATCAAATGGAGTGTCTCCTTTTAAACTTATGTATGTTAGACAGCCTGATTGAGACAAGTTAACCTTGCCACCTATGGTGTATGCCCATGGGAAGTATGGTGAGACTCTGCATGCCAAGTTGGCTATGTTGACTCACCTTGTGGAGGCACACATGGCTGAAGCAGCAGAAGGATAGCGGCAAGAGTACAAAAAACACTAATAGTAGCAATCCTTCAAAGGGGATGATCAAGTGTGGCTGGGCTGTCTATACCAACCGCCAGGAAGCTGTACCCACAACATGGGCACCCCCAGGGTGTGGGGGGGGGGGCAGGGGGGCCCATGGCCCCACCCTCCCCCTTTGAGACTGAATGGCGCCCCACCCCCGACCCCCCTCTAATAAATGCCTGTTAAATTATTTAACCCTGTCCCAGTATTTCTACGTACATGCGCCTTCCCCCCCACCTCCCAATCCCCATCACCTCCCCCCCCCCCCTCTTCTAGAAAAGCTGGGGGTGCCCATGCACACTGGGAAGGAAACTAGTAGTGACATCGTGCAACTCATCAGTCAACGTTGAAATTGCAGATGGACTATAGAGAAGGATCGTACTTATAAATAGATTTAGACATCACATCCAGCTAGTTATGCAGCACCATGCAGAAGATGCTCTCACAGTGTGGTCCTCTGCATTGGCAAGCACCTCAAGTCATCCATCAATTCCTTGATGGCAAACTGAGGGGCACCAGGCAGAAGACCCACCCTTTCTGGTCCCAGCGGAGGATCATGTGGGTGAATACCCTGTTGGTACCTCACAGGTACCTCAACGTTCCAACTATTTTTAGGCTATTGTTAAGCTAGAGTACAAGCTTGAAAATGAAGAGGTATTTAATTGTGTAATCTACCATGTCATCAACACCTGCATGCGCACACTTGATCACTAGTTGTGTGCGTGTTAAATGTGCGAACCCCTCCTTTTCGTATGTGACATGTAGGTGTGTGTATATTGCTCAAGATATGATTATCAGTTGTTATTACTGTTGAGATCGGGATCTGCGCTTAATTTGTGCTGTTTGTTAAGACCAGATCTGTCATAGCAAAAGGGGTCCTACCTAAAAGTGGTCTGCGGACCATTTTTGGTCGCCAAAATTGGTCCGGCTGGACCAAATTTGGACACCAAAATTGGGCCGCCAAAAATGGTCCTGCCTTGCCAAAAATGGTCTGCTATTCAGATCGTAGTTAACTATGCACGCAAAGTCTGTCCTAGCTTCTTTTTTTTTCTTCAGCTGGAGGACAATGTGTCTGGCTTGCTATTTACAATTTTATAATTGTTACAGTAAGTTTATTTCAAGGTGCCACATGTAATAAAGGGAGAGTGATAAATTGTATAAATTATAAATGCATTGTGCATGCTCACTGAATACATACACAAGCAAAACACATGCTGCATGTGATGCAATAAATGGTGAATTTGCAATGCTTATGTTGAGGAGCTGTTGTCAATCTGTGATCAATGCCCAGTAACTCTATAGATTTGATAATTGTTCCAATAACCATGTATATATAAGCAATAATAATTATATGAGGATGAATGCCTTGAATTATAATGATTCACTGCAATAGTGTATAACTGCATGCCTAGAATATAATGACTTCCCCACGCTGCATACATGAAATAACTGAAGGAAGGAGTAGGAGGAACAAGAGGAGGTAAGGGGGAGGGGGTATAAGGAGAGGAAGAAGGGGGGGGGGGTGTGAGTAGATGGTGATAAAGCACCCCCATCCCTCTGCCCACCCCCTCCCCATATCCCTGCACGTGACCATGTGAGGAGTGTTGCTGTTTCCGCCATTAGAAAGATGTTGGTACACGTCCAACACCTCACGTGTAAGCATAAACATGCATTAAGCATTACATGGACTTGTATTACTTAACTGCCTGTGCATATTGCTGGAACGGGATGTAGGGAAGGTATGTATGGTGACCCTGAGGGTCATATGTACACATCATTCACGTGTCATGGTAAAGTTTGCACCATATACTGTTGTTTGTGTGATTTATCAAACCAGTTCTGAACTTCCCATTCTTATAAGAGTCCACTGACATGTCCTGCCCCCCATAACTCCCCTGAGGAATTAGTTGCTTGTTCAATTCATTTTAAAACACTCTGCCATGCATTGTCTGTTGTAATAATCTTGGGCAAACCCATGCATTCGCACAAAAATCTGCAAGGATAGAATACAGTGAATCAGATTATCAGTTTGCATGGCATTGTATCTATGAACTATAATTTGATACAAACTTAAGCACGTATTCACATGTGTATTGCGCTGTTTATAATTTAAATGCATAGGCAAAACTGTTGCTTTCATTAACAATACCTTGAAGTGTGCATTGGCAACTCCAATAGCATGTTTAGATGGAAGTGGAACTCTTCTACCATTTAGATAAGTAGTCACACACAGTCAGCATGTATTGATTTCCTGACTTAGACTTCGCAAATGACCCAACAAAATCAATGCCAATGTGATTCCATGGTGACTTCACTGGACCAGGTACAGCTCTAGGGCAGTATGAAAACTTTTCTGGTTCGCATGCTGGCAGATGTCACATTTGGAAATCTGTAGTTAAATAAATTAAGGTAGTCTTTATAGAGTCTATGGTTAAAAATCTAAGTTGCATGTCTCACATCTTTGACCATTCCAGGCCAAATAAAACCGTTCATTGATCCTGCTCAAAGTTCGCTTCACTCCCATGTGTCCGGAAAACATTCATGCAGAATACGACGCTGCTCTAACCTTCTTAACTCCAACAAATGTTATTTCCATTGTCTATGATAAAGCACTTGTCACGGAAATTTTGGTCCGCCCGGACCAAAATTTTCATGGAAAATTGGTCCGTGCCCTGAAAAAAAAAGTCCGTGTGTTGTCCGCATTCATTTAGCCACGTGTGAGTGTGTGAGATGAGTTTTGACGAAACAGAAGAGTCTGTAGACTTAGTCCACGACGTGTTTCAATATCTGAAAGATGGAAAGTACCCGGATAGCTCTACTCTTAATTAAGTCACAAAAGGATTATCAGACGAAAGGCTTAGAGATTTGCATTGTACTTTTCTACAAACAAAGAGAAAGAACCAGGTACTAATGCCTAATATCCTGCGTGCTCCGTGATGGGACACTACTTAGGGTGGTATTGAAAACAACCTGTTCCTCTGTTTCAGCATTTAAGTGACGTTTCATGGTTTTGTCACGTTGTATAAGTCCTTCTCTGTTGGGCCAAAACTTTGAAGGCCTAATTGCTTTGTTTGCCTCACTTTCAGATTCTCCCCCACTTTCGTGATCGATATTAAATTATGCTTTTTTCACCTAAGGCCATGACGATTCGTTTCACGGACTCCGCCGCTCGAAACTAGAAATAAAATAAATTCAAAGCCATTGACCGCGTGACAGGAAGTTTAATACGAATGGCGTACTTAAGTTGCATAGTAGTTTGTGCCACTACAAAAGAGGTTGTATTCCCTCGGCGTATACATAAATGTGAATGGGAGGAGACGTTTGGCGGCTTATTTTATCGCACAATGGCAATGTCATGATAGACTGTCGTGAACTCTCCCTCTCATCTCGGGGCATATCACATTGTAGACTTGGATACGCCTACCGAAGTTTGCCAGCAGTTTGGCTGTTACAATGTCCGTTACTGCGTTACTCAAGGATCAAGTTTACGGTATACACCCTTTGCATAGGGTAAACACGGAAATGGATTTGTTATCAGCCCGCCGCAGAATTAAATTCACTTTTTTTTTTAGCCGCCGCCGCACGCCCGACGCCTCATCGGGAATCCGTGAAACGACTTATCAATTCGTCGTGGCCTAAGTATATAAAGTGTCTTCCTGCTACATTATGCTGACATATGGCGGGTTGGGCAATGGCAGTATATGTACATATGTAGAGCCTACGTAGCCAACTACTTTCCATCTGTCATATAGGTGCAAAGGTTTACCTCTAGCGTTAGGCACTTATTCACTAAGCATGTCGAGCAATGTTCTATTGAATCGTTCTACCAATCCAACTGATTCAGGATGGTAAGGGGGTAATTCTTGTTTTCTTTATCCCGAATGGCTGGCAAACTTCTTTGATAAGACCCAGTTAAAGTTCTAACCCTGATCTGTGTGAATTATGTCTGGCACCCCGACTCAGCAATCAATACTAACTTGATTCCATATTCACTAGTGGAAAAGGCTTCTTTCCATCTAGTAAAGTAATCATCTATTACCAAAATGTAATGGTTACCTTGAGATGTCACGGGAAGAGGTCCAAGGGTGTCCTTGGAGATCCTCTGAAGGGGTCTGTGTACATCAATGCTAGGTTGCAAAGGTACTCTGTTCTTAGAAGGCGTTTTTTTCTCTGGCATTGCAGATCAGGCAGTTAGGACACCACTTGTGCACATCAGTTTTCTGTCCAGGCTAGTAAAGTCGGAACCGAATCTTCTCCAGTGTTTCCTCGCCCCAGATATCCTGCACTACAAGAGCCATGAAGACTAGACAATTAGAACTGCTTGAAGGACAAGCTTCAAACACTTATGCCGCCTCCCACCTGGAATGTCTTCCCACTTACGAAACAGAATACTATCCTTAACACCGGATCTGTGACTTTACTGGCCTATTTTAACTGTCGAACTCCCGTTTTGGAAAATTATTCGGAAAGGTAAATAATACATGCAGGTGCAACATGGAGTTCGATTCTCTAGACGCTGTTTAACACTATTCCCGGCCTTGCAACTAAATCCAATGAGTGCCTGCGTTCGTTTCAAGTCGAGAAGGTAAGACCGTTATTGAAAAGGGTACATTTTTTTCTGAGAGCATTTCTTATTTCGGAAACAGTATGGATATGCTCACGTTAATCAAAGGAGTAAGTTACAATCAAATCCTTACAATAGCCAATCCGGGTTAAATCGTGTTGGCGTCAAAACACGACTTACCTAGGACTCAACTCCAGACTCAACTATTGGTCGTGCCCAGGCCCAATGTTTGGGTCAGGAGTGACGTCATTGGCCTTCTTTTGACACTAACATAATAAAGCAATGAATCCACTACCTAGTGCTTTTGCAAATCTCGAAGTTGCAGACAAATTTTGGTAAAGTTAGCAAAAATAAACCAAGGCCATTATATATCTTGTCAAGACGTTATAAATCCGATGCATAACTCAGAGGCGGATCCAGACAGGCGTGGTTCTGGGGGTAAACAGGATATTATCGTATATATGAAAGTAAATTGTTGTTTTATGTGCAAATATCCTGTTTACCCCAGAACCACGCCTGTCTGGATCCGCCGCTGTAACTTAATATCGATTCCGCGTGTAAACTAAGTGTGTTAGCCTTCACATGCTACTTGAGAACCATTAGTCTTGTACCCCCGACGAGATAGTCCCCAGGCTGAAATCAATCACGGTCACGAATACCATTTTTGGTTCGACAAAAATGGTATTCGATTATCACGGATCCCGGTGTTAAGCAGTAGATTTCTCCATTGGGTCCACAGAGACTGAATTTGCCACGCCACGTTTGGTGGGCAATTCTGTGTACATCCTCTGCTTCCAGCTACTGAAGCACTATTGCAATGTCTTTGTCTTCCTTTTGTAGATCGTGAATTTCTTGGCTGGTCAGGCTGGTAGGACAAAAAAAAAAAACCAAAACCTCTTTTTCCTCACGAATTCACTGTCTTCATGTCCAGGCTACATCGGGCCCACGTGAAAGGGAATCTGCATTGGTGTGCTGCTTACCAGGCCGATGCACTTCAACATTATCAAACTCTGCTAAAGCCCCAGCCACCTGGCCACCTGACCCTCAGGCTCCTTAAAATTATAGAGCCACAAAGGAAATGTGGTCAGTTGTCAGTTCTTAATTATATAAAATACACCTCTTGCCATACAAATATGATCTAAAGTGTTGTGATGCCCAAACAAACGCAAGCAGCATCTCTCTTTGTATTGCACAGTACCACTTTTCTGCTCTATTCATTGTCCTACTGGCGCAAGCAATAGTATGTTCAACATTATCCACAATTTGGGACAGGACTACTCCTAGGCCATCACCACTTGCATCAGAATCCAGGATAAACTATCTCCTGAAATCTGGCATACGTATTACAGGTGCAGAGGTAAGAACCTTGTAAGATTAAAAAATGCATCAGTACACTCCCCAGTCCATTCCCAAGTCTTATGTTTGTTTGTTAGATCATGTAGTAGAGATGAAAGATGTGCAAATTTTTGTAATAAAATGCTGCCAACCCTAGAAGTTTTTGGTCAGAGGGAATACGACAATCTATGATTTTTTTTTTTCTGGGTCTGTCTCTATTCACCTGGTAGAAACAACATGACCTAAGTAATGAACATTAGTTTGGAGCATATTGCATTTAGATGGTTTGATTTTCAATCCAGCATATAAGCACCTCTCAATGCCTATCAACAGTACTGCTAACCGCAATTCTATCATCAAGATATACCAGACCAGTGCAATCTTGCCAACACCTGTTCCATCAGCCGCTGTAACGTTGCCAGTGCATTCCATGCAGAGACCTAATGGCATGACATTGAACTGGTAAAGCCCATAGGGTTTAACCAATGCTGACTTCTCCTTATCCTTAGGTCAAGTTCAACCTGCCAGTAACCACTGACTAAGTTACCGTTGAAAAATAACAGGCCCCACCCATCGCCTCTAAGGTCTCATCAATCCTTGGCAAGGGCTGAGCATCTTTCCGCGTGACATCATTCAATTTTCGAAAGTCAATGCAAAACCTGGTCTTCCCATCTTTTTTCTTTATGGGGGATCCCAAGGAATGTCACTGTGTTCCACTGTACCCCATCCCAGCATATCACTAAGTAACTCAAACACTTCCGTATATTGGAATGGTAAGCAACCGTGCTGTGTCAAACAAATCTGCCTCTATGACGCACTCCTGGGTTAATTTCTTTACTACCAGCACCCTGTGGCATTCATTTAAGCCCCCTAAGCTGACCTAGTTTGATTTCATCTTGGCCCAACACCTCTAGCTTGCCGCTACCACAGGCTGCAAATAGTCTCGTCCCCAGACCCACATCGCAGCTGCGGATGGAATACATCACCGCCTACGCGAGTAGTGGGTCTGGTGTCCTCCTGTACAAATTTCTGTCCAGTTGCGCCGGAATGTTGTAGCGACCAATCAGATTTGAGGTATGCGCTAATTGCATATTCTAGTTATCAATCGAAGTTATCGGTTATGGCGGTAAGGCTAGAGATGGATGATGTACAGGTAATACGTGCGATTCAGTCGGCGGGTGAACGTATGGGGTAGGTTACGGCGTTCTGATCTGCTATGGGTATTTATTTGACGAGCTATCAGTTCTAGAGGTACGAAGCAAGCCACTCACAATCGCGCCAAAAAGGCAAAGAGCGAGAAATGATGTCACAGCCGATCCTCATCTTAGGAGAGAAGCAAGCTCGTCGTCTGAGTCCAGCGACTCCGACGCATGCAAGAAGAAGTTCAAGCGGCGCGAGAGGACCCACCACTCCAGGTCGCGGGAGAGCAGCTTCCTCAACGCCCCCCTTCTGCCTTCACTACCATGTCCCTACCCCTCGAGGCACGAAGTCAAGAGGGGTAAGCATGCCCACTTTGATAAACTTACCTCTCCCATAGACGATCCTTCCTCACTCCCCGTTTGACTGAGATACCCAGTAAAAAGGTTGATGGAGTGCTTGATTCCTTGGCAGAGTGGTCAGGTTAAATTTGTGACAGAAGGCGTAGTACTTCCTCATCCCTCCCCTGTAGGTGGTGGACGTTGAAGGGGCCACAGCTCTGTGGAGGAGGTGTCTCAGGCGACCTTCTAGAGCTCTGCCAGCTCTTGTGCATGAGGCACTAGTGTGGGCAGTTGCCTCCAAACCAGGCCCCATCCAAGTAGGCCTCATAACGACAGGTGCCAGAGGCATCCGTGTACAACTGGATTGGACTCTGCATTCTTCCAATCTGGGGAGATGAATATGCCATTCCAAGATGGTAGGAAGCTGTTCCACCATCATATGTCAGCTCTGGCTTCAGAATTAAGATGGATATGGTGGTGGAGCCTCCTCAAAATCAGCATTCAGAATGGTTCCAATCCAGGCCTCTGAATGGGAACTCCATTCAGAGGTCTGGATTGGAACCATTCTGAACTCCATTCAGAGGCCTGGATTGGAACCATTCTGAATGCAGATTTTAGGTCTACCTTGGTCATCATGGCTCCTTTTTCAAATCTGCTAAGGAGCCCCACCACATTGTCAATTGTGGAGTAATGGACAGTGAAATTAGGTTGCGTGCTGTGAAAGGAAAGTGAGGTCTGTTGTAGGGTGTGTGCAGTGAAAGGAAAGAGAGGTCCATGGACACACCGTCAGGAGACGCAGGCCTTGTCAGGATGATCTTTCAGTTGCTGGAGCTCACATAGTCCCAGGCAAGGGGGCAGGCCTTGGCGGGGTGCTCTCCACCGCAGCCTGTGACCCAGCACTTGCGATGCAGCATAGCTTACATTTACCTTGACCGGAGTAACTTTGCTTATGAGTCAAAAAGCTGGCATTTAGGTCGGGTGATACCAATGCTAAGTGCACTGATAATCGCTTCCTTAATAGGGGAAGATATTGTACGAAGAAGGGAGAGGTCCAGAAATGTTGTAGCTTGCTAATTAAAGCATGAACACACTAATTGCATTCTTGCGGAAGATAATATTATTCATACATGACGTTGTGTGAAGTATTATGTAATCGCTGGACAGAAATTTGTACAGGAGGACACCAGACCCACTACTCGCGTAGGCGGTGATGTATTCCATCCGCAGCTGCGATGTGGGTCTGGGTACGAGACTAGGCTGCAAATTCCCTGGGCATATCTCTTTCCTTAACTGCAACGTCACCGCAGATCCTGTATCCACCAACACCAACATTTGAGTGTCTCAGTTACCGAGACGACCCTTTACAACTACCTTTGAACCCACAGCAGCGCTTCCAAACACATTTCCCTGACTCACTGGGGAGTTTCGCTTCAAGTGACCTGTTCGTCGACATCTCCAACAAACGATGCTTCTCTGTTTGTAACGCGTCTGCTGTCGATGTTTGTGTGGTATCCACTTTCTTCTTTAACTCACTCAACTGAATTGTGAGTAGTTCTATCTGGGCATCCAGCGCTTCCTTTGTAGACTCGACATGTGACGGCGGAATTGTTTTAACAGTGGAGACAAACTTCTCATCGCCACTACATTCTGTGCTGACTGACGCAGCTTATTCTGTCTTGCCTTCGTGCAGCCTCCGTTGAGCGTCGATCCTCGACACATTCCTGTCTGCTTGATATTTGCAAAGCTTCCTCCAAGGTGGATGCAGGCTGCCCCGCATCAGCTCCAATTGAATGCTAGAGGAACGTACACCCTGAATAAACTGGTCTCTTACCAATTCGTTCATCTGCTTGCCGGACCACTTTGGATATGCTCTATCAGCCAGTGTACGAATGAACTCAGCCAAACGTTCGCCTTATTTCTGAAGGCGTTGCTGAAATTTGAATTGCCACTCTAGCTCACTGCCTTCGGGGCTGTACGGCGCTACTAACAACGCTGTAGTACGAACTACCGTCGAATCCTTGTTGGGTAACCCACCTTCCCCGCAGGGAGTTTTAGATTTATCCTAATGCAAGCAATAATCACACGCATGCATGCACCCTTAAAAAGTTGTGGAACTACCATTACTTCCCTTACTAACTGGCTCACTAGCTTTATTATGACTAATTTTGTTTTTTTCACCAGGACTATCTAACTGTGAGGAGTTCTCTTTGTCATTGGATGGCATAAAGAAAGAAAGAAATCCTCGGCAGAAAGTAAAGATGCTGCAAAGTAAATGAAAGTACAGTAGGAGGAAAACTAAATAAAAATAAAAAACTATGAACAAGCGATTTAAGCAGTACATTATCTCTTGTGGTACTTTGTGTAGTAATTGAATATTAACGTAGACCATTTGGCTGCACTATCGAGAGCACAATACACGTGAGCTAATGGACCCTTTTAAGTGCTGGATGCAAGGTTTTCGAGCATTTGGTGACCCCAGAAGGTTGAGATAGCTCGACTATCGGAACCGCAACTTCTATTGGCTGCCGGACTGGTTGTGTAGTGTAGGGGTGTTCTTGGGTGCTGTGTCTTACTATTGCATTACTGTACAAATATGTATACATTTGCTGCCGCAGTCTTACCAACCAAGCGTGCGTGTTCAGCGAGTATCACAGACCGTTTCTCAATACGTATACTAAAAAGCATAGGCGGCGGAAGGTAAATACCCCTGGGGGGGGGGGGGGGGGGGGGGGGGGGGCAGAAAGTACAACTTGGGGTGGGGGGCCTCCTCCTCTCCCACTGAAAAAAAAAATGGACCGTAGTTAGAGACGAGCGTATCTTCGTACTCGTTAACGTTTCCATGTACCTGTTAAAACATTTAAGGAAAGAACTGGTACTCCAACAGGATTGCACGTAGCTGTGTTCACAATTATATCGATACGCTCGTTTATTAAAACACGGGCCATTTTTTTCGGTGGGGGCGGAGGAGGGATACATCGCGGTATCGTGCATTTACATTTATTATTATTATATTACATATTACATTTACGTCACTCACATGAGATATTATGCCCTACAGTGTACATGTATAATGCATGAAATTGCCCCCGCCGCCCCCTTCCCACATACACACACACAAAAAGTATTCTATATTGAAGCGCGTGCGTTATTTATAACGCACACGCATCTATATACCATTAATTAGAATATAACTCGCTGAAGTCATGCATGCTCACAGAATTTAATGTAATAAAATAGCTGTACTACCAAAAAATCTGGGGGGCTGAATGATACTTCCGCCCCCCCTATAGGCCCTATGGCAAAAGTGGGGGGGGGGGGGGGGGGGGTGGGGGAGGGGCAAAGCCCCCTTGCCCCCTCGTCTCCGCCGCCTGTGACAAGCTGTCAAAGCAGATGAGGCTAATTCGCCCTACTTGTCTTTATAGGTAGATGTTGGCCACTTTCTAACCATGTGTATGTCTATTGCCCTGCAGCTATGCCAAGCAGTTATGTCAGACCAAGATCTGCTTATACTGAAGTTAACTGGTCACTCGCTAGAATAAGATATGAGCCGGGGTCTCAATGATGGTGTTCCTCTAGTCCCATTCATGGATTCGAATAGCCTATCAATCATATATTTTTATTTGCAGCCTTCAATGTGCGTCTTAGAGCTTCCACCAGAGATTCCTCTGGCTTAACCCTACTTATTTGTCGGCTATTATCTCTTCATAAATTTGTTGCCGAACCTTAGTAACTATAGTTACAAATAATTTGCTACAGTAAGAGTAAAGTGAGATTTTTCATGGGCAAATGTCTAAGTGGTTTGAGTAATGGGTACCGTTGTTGGAATAGAAAATAGTTATGGGAATTATGTAGATTTAACTGCCAGTACCTTTGTTGGTGAACCATAATACTAATACCTGACATTATATAACAGTACTAGCTCTGAATATGTAGTGCAGCATGCAACCCAAAACCTGTTAATTTTTTTCTATTCTATTTGCATCATCCCATACGTGGCACTGAGCATTGCATATTTCACGAAGATTGCATCAACACACTAAATGTTATAGATTTGCTTGTTTACATATGAGTATTGTGAGAAAGTATACTGTCTTCCGATCAGATTCCTACTAATTATGACAATGTATGCAAAAATGTACAAACAGCAGAGATGAAATAACCATTTCAAGTGTCGTCTACTCACTCTCAGGTATAGAAATTCATTTTTAGATGGTACAAAAGGAGTCTGCAGATGCTGTTTTTTTATGTCAGTTGGAAATTGTGTCATGATGCCAGATTCAAAGCAGGCAATACTATGATCACATATGTTACTTCTCACATGGATGCAACCTTGCAAATTCTATAACTATACACAAATAAGCATAGTTGTAGCCATTGTTTTGTTTTTGTGCATCCATAGTAAGCAATGTTACCTTGGAGTATACATCATTACAGTCTCGAGTACATTACTTTGAATAGAAATGTATGCTTCTCTGATCATTATCACAATACAGAATTTGAACAGATGACTGTTCCTATTAAGATACAAGCTACTGTAGATGGATGCATGGATCTGTGATCTCTTGTCCAACAATCCAATCTTATCTGCATTGCATTGGAACTGTTGAGAAATCTAATGTGGGCTGAATCAACTGGAGCATCATGAATCTTATCACAATCATCTATTCTAGCTCATTCCTATCACTGATCGGTTACCATCTTCAAAACAGGTTTGCCTGCCTCATGTGATAACATAAACATGCTTGATTATCTCGCTTACATATGAATCAATCACTCAAGGATACTAGTTGGCGCAAGCAATATCTTTTGTAAAACACATTTTTGAAGGATTGAAGAGCAGTGCTGCTTAACGCAGTGGCAGACTTCTTTCCATCTTTGAATAGGCATTTTATGATGGACTCAAGTTCAGCTGCACCAACACTGTTCTTTTTAACTCCATACTCACATCAGAAATCTTTTTTTTCTCTCGAAGATTGCTACAGCAGTGCGTGGTAAGCACTTTAGATCAGTTCGTTGATTCTTTCAGTTCTACTGCTGGCTTGTTCAATGACTGCAAGCAAAACTGAAACAGAGAAGAGTTTTCTGATGACTTCTAGCTTGCTAGAAAAGCATACGTGCAGCAAATATATCTCAGGTGATATATCCAGTAATGAGCGGTCAAAAGTCACAAGTAGCGGTTTGCGAATAACGAATACTCCCGTATATATTCCCATAGTCATGTATGGGGTATTTCAATACCAAGCACGCCAGATTTTTCTCAGCCTTTGCCAAGGGATTGTTAGTACATCACATTTGCCATGATTTTTAGTGGGTCGCCGTTTTTTTCCTATTTAAGGTGGCGCTTCCCTAGGAGTGTCATAACAATGTCCTTGATGCCATACATTGAGGACAATGTTACGACAATCCTAGGGAAGCGACGTCTTAAATAGGAAAAATACGGCGACCCCACTAAAAATCATGGCAAATGTGGTGTACTAACAATCCCTCATGGCGAATGCTGAGAAAAATCTGGCGTGCTTGGTATTGAGGTATCCCATGCATGTCTATGGGAAGATATACGGGAATATTCGTTGATTCGCAAACCGCGAATTAATTACTTCACGGATATGGTTTTGTCTTGATTTTAGTTAAAGAATGGTTAATGGAATATTTTTTTGAAGTACATATATCATAATCAAACCTGCTTATAGTACATTATAAAGTTGGTTAAAATTCAAATTGAATTTAAAAAGCAAGACGACCGCCTATGTATGGGCCATTACTGGATATGAAAGATGTTGATTTAGGGATATTGCGATCTAACTTTGTAAAGGAATGTGGATCTAGGCTAATGGATTAACCAGCGGAAAGCAGATCCCACACTCAGAATTTAAGAGGTGCACAGGGCAATACTAGGATTCCAACTTTGCACGTGACGTATAATAAAACTTTTACCGGCATTTGAACATTGGGTTTAATAGGTTTTGTATCATTATTTCACCTATCTCTTTTCTTTGAAAGCCATGTCGTTTTTAATATGCCATACGTGTATATTGGGACATATTTGTATGTGTGTGTGTATGTATGTGTGTGCGTGTGTGTGTGTGTGTGCGTGTGTGTGTGTGTGTGTGTGTGTGTGTGTGTGTGTGTGTGTGTGTGTGTGTGTGTGTGTGTGTGTGTGTGTGTGTGTGTGTGTGTGTGTGTGTGTGTGTGTGTGTGTGTGTGTGTGTGTGCATGCCGGTGTGTGTATGAAGTGTTCTGGTTCGAACCATTCCATTGATTCCAACCGAACATCGAGCCGAACCGGCTACAATCGAACCGAACCTCGCGATCGCCGATGTTATAATTGGCTCTTAATTCGCTAATTGATTCGCTGACGCGCGCGGTCCGTATATTTTTGGGTTCTACTTTTGTAAACGCGGACCCACAAACGTGTTCATGTATATGTATTAGGCAGCGAGTCATACATTTATTGGTAATGGTTTATATACGCAATTAATATTTAATGAGCGGTTCGAAAGGTTTCGAAATTTGTTCGAACGGAACATCGAACCTCAAACCGTTCGGCGGATACCGGAATACTAGTATTAAATAGATTTATGATGCACACTGTATTTCAAATCAGGTGAGACATAAAGTTTACGTTGACAATTTTCTTTTTTCTTAGTCATCTGGCTTGAACCTGAGAAGACACTAAGTGAGCAGGATGTAACAGAGACTACAGAGGTGACACTGAGAAAGAAGGAATTCTTATCCGATATCCATATGGATTTATTTAACCTTGTGCAGCTGAATCTGGTTTTACATACAGGTCAGATTACATTTGCACTGTACTCAATGATGTGTCACCATCTGCAAATTAAACACATTCTAATACTAATGGAAACGCTACTTTCGTTTGGTGTAGAGTCCATGTAATTCCTTATGATATAAATTTTATATATATCAATTGTACCTGTCAAAAGTATCTTCAATTACATCACAGGAAGTATTATAGTTGTATTTTGGCATCATTATGATAATATAACTATAATGCTCATCACAGGAAGTATTATAGTTGTATTTTAGCATCATTATGAAAATATAATAATAATGCTCATTGAGCTTGGTCTGGCCTTCACGTGAACATCAAGAAATGTGAGGTTTTTGCAGTGGGTGTTTGACTCATTTCCCAATGGAGATGAAACAGTCTAGCAAACCCAATCTTGAGATCTTGGGAATACCTATTAGTGACTCTGTCTTTTGTAGGGCTGTCCTGGATAGGAAAAGGTCTGAGGCAGGCGTTCTACTTAAGAGACTGGAAGATGTTGGTCAAATTGACCCCCAAGTGGCTCTTGTACTCCTCCGGCTTTGTGGTGGTTACTGTAAGCTTGTCCATCTTGCTCGTGCCATACCCCCTTCTTTCTCTCAGTCTGTTCTGCAGTTATGTGATCAAGATGTTCAAAAATGTTTCACTTCTTGCACAGGTGTGCATCCTTCCATTGCTGCGTGGAAGCAGGCCCAGCTGAGCCTCAGCCGAGGAGGCCTTGGGCTGCGTTCCCTGTCTCATCATGCACCAGCAACCTTTATTGCATCTTTATGTTTCTGTGGCCTGGGTTCAAATTCTCATGTACACCTCCTCCAGTCCTTGGAGATATTTAATTCTTCAGTTCATCAGTCAGACAACATACAGATTGGATCGGTACTGGAAAAGTTACCTTCTCAGAAGTCTCTTTCCTGGACGATAATTTATTCAGAGTTCTCCAGGGTTCTCTGTCGATTGCTGACAGAGCTTGTCTTTTATCAGCATCCTCCCCACATGCTTCCTCATGGCTGATGGTTATTCATCTGAAGGTCAAGGCTTACATTTAGACCCCCCAGTATTTCAGACAGCACTGAAGTGGTAGTTAGGGCTTGACACAGCTGAGGGTTCTGTTTGCGCACTGCCCAGATAAAATGTTAGATCCCCTAGGGCATCATGCCACTACATGTAAGCGGGGTGGGGATGTGGTATTCCGCCACAACAGGTTGAGGGACATATTGGCAGAAACATGTAGGCGAGCCCACTTTAGTGTACAAGTAGAAGCTGGCTGCAACCTTACACCAGATCACAGCCACTCTCGTCCAGCAGATGTCCTCATTTCCAACTGGGCTCTGGGGAAAACGGCAACCTGCGACATATCAGTTACCTCTCCGCTGAACTCAAACATTATGTCTGAAGCAGGAGTAACTGCTGCAGCAGCTGCGCAAGCCACTGAGCTCAGAAAGCATGAGGCCAACGATGTGAAGTGCAGTGAGTTAGGTTGGTTATGTATCCCTCTTGTGGTTGAGTCGTATGGCGCATGGGAGAAAGAGGCTATGGAGTCAGTTTTGAGTCTAGCCTCTCGCCTAGCCATAAAATCATCAAGGCCCAATCTGCCCTTCTATCAGAGCTGTATGGCCGGCTCAATCTGAACCTAGTAAGAGCTAATGTGAGGGCTATAATGTCCAGATATTGCCCTCAAGATTATTTCTGAAGTGTTATTTAGTTTTGGTCATGTTTTCGTGTATTTTGTATGTCCTATAATTGTATCTTGTATCATGTCAATAATAATAATTTAAAATTAAAATTTAATACAAGAGAATACATGAGTAGGAATACAATATTTAGGAGGAGAAACAACATGCATGAATTATTAATAAATCATGCTACAGTTCAATAAACTTTAAGATGGGAGCCACCTGGAAAGGATTGCTGTCGCATTTGCCCTCACCAGATGCAAGTTGAGCCTGCTATACAGGTCAGACAGCACAACCAACTTTGGTTTGCCCGATATGATGGCAAGACGGGAGGCAAGCATCTTAAACGAGTCCATGGCTTCCTTTCCCCAAGCACCATAGGACTCCGTGACCAGAGGTACACAATACCAGCCCAAAGCATTGCATTTGGGGTCATTCTCATTATGCTTTCGCTCTTCAGTGGACAAGGCGGCTGCCCCAGCTGACAATCCCGCTACTGAAACAATTTTGGGGTTTAGCGGTGATGTCACTGAAATATCAAAGGCAGCTGGTTTGTCAAGGGCCCAGTTGGGTAGCAAAATGTCTGCAGGGCGTGAATGGTCATGCTCAGATGTAAGATTGCTTCCCATCTCCACCTTTACGCTCAAGTGGGCTCTACGGCAAGTCTCTGCCAACACATTGCGCAGCTGGTTGTGTCGGGTGACTACGTCTCCTCCTTTTTTGCACGTTGTAGCATGATGACCAAGGGGATCTAATGCACTGTTTGGGCATAGGGCACACAGAGAACTATTGGAGGTGTCCAAACCAAGCCACCACTTGACTGCTACCTGGAATACTGAGGGCTCAAGATGAAGGCCGAGATCTTCAGAAGGGACTACAGTTAGCCATGAAGCAGCATGTGGAGACGAGACAGACAACAAACGAGCCTTATCAGCAACAGAAGAAATGATCAGGATGTTATTGAACTGATGGATGTCAATCTTGCTCGAAAGTTGATTTTGATGGACTGAAGATGAAACTAAACCATCAGACTGAATTGTATCAGAAAGAGATACAGACTCATTGAATGTCTGCATTGCATCAGAGAGATGGTGGTTGGAAGGGGAGCCATAGCCAGAAGAGCATAAAGATGCAATGAATGCTGCAGGTGAGTGTAGGGACAGAGACCTCATGCCCAACCCTCCTCTGCTTAGGCTTAGCTGGGCCTGCTGCCAGGCAACATCAGTTGTATCAACTGCAGTGCATAGTGAAAAACTTCTACGAACATCTTCATCAAAAAGCTGAAGAGAAGTCATAGCAAGTGAAGGAGGAGTGGCACGGGCTAGATGTGCAAGCCGACAAAATCCTCCACACATACGCATAAGAGTTAAAGCAACCTGAGGGTCCACTGCCCCAACTTCCTCAAGCCTTTCAAGCAAGGGTCTTGCCTCAGACCGCTTCCTGGAGATAAAGGCCGAGCAAAAATCTTTATCACCTATTGGAATTCCCAATATCTCAATGTTGGGATTGTGAGACTGTTTCATGTCAGTTGGGAACAAGCTCAAATCACTCTGGCTGTAGACCTCACATTTTGACATATTCACGAACAGGCCAAGTGGTGGATCAATACCTTTGATCAATGCCAGTGCCCTATGCACCGCAGATATGGGACCAGCCAGCACTCCATCATCATGATACCAGGCATGGAATTGAAGATTCGAACAAACTTCATCTTTAGATATTTCAGAAATCACTAAGTTCAAGACCAGGTCAAAAAAAAGAGGACCAAGTGGATCTCCTTGCTGAACTCCAGACTCAGACTGCAGATGACCCATAGTGTGCCATAACAAAGGATGTAGTCCATAGCACCAACAGGCCCAAGGGAGTAACTCTGGAAAGTGATTTTTAACTTCAACCAAGAGTGCCTGACGTGACACCGCATTAAATGCATTCTTCAGATCTACCTTAAGAACAGCAAATTCAGGATCAGACCAATGCTCCTCAATACACCCCCTTAGCCCATGGGCAATTTTCTCTGTGCCAAAAGGGCATGCTACGCCAAATTGATGCGGTTGAAAGAACTCTGCTGCCTTGCACTTCACTGCAGCACAAAAACACTTTCCCGTCAGGCGACGGAGGGTTTCTCCAACAGCAATGGGCCGAACATCCAGGGGGCAATCAGGCTTAGATTTATTCAATGCAGTCAGGTTTCCGCCAGCGAGGAAGACAGACAATTGAGATGGGGCTTTTCCTGATGCAAGAAGATGAACAACTGCCTTGAGAGAAGACAGAGTCGCTGTCTGACAAGGAGTCTCTGCTGCATCAATGAGATGCTGGACACGGAGGCCAGTAGGCCCGGCAGCAGTGAGTTTAGGAAATGATCTTAAAATTGCCATTATGTCAACATTACTGAGAATGCTAGTATCAAATTCAGGTGCTTCAGGTGTGGTGGGTTGTTCAAAAATTTGGGGTGCTTTGAAAGTAGCAACTTCCATGTCTCTTCAGAATTTGGTGCAATACCTGTTGAAACTAATGCCTGACATGCTTTGCCATACAGACCATCTTGTGCAAGGGAGATTACTGAGGCCACCAGTTGTTTTGAAGAGCTGTTCTTGGCATGATGCAATCGGTTGGATGGTGAAGCACGGGCCTTTGCCATCCTCCACAATTCACTGAAGCTATCCTTTAACCAAAGGTCACAAAGAGCCTCAATGGGGACTGGTTTATTATGGCGGCCTCCTCTCTTGGCACTTGGAAGGATGCACTTTGGAAGCATTAATAGCTTCAACCAGGAACCCAAGGAGTTCTCAGAAACAACCATCTGTAAAGTTGAGGAGAGAGCTCTTGCAAAGGCATGTTTAGCTTGGTTTGGCTGAAAACCTCTTCTAAGGAGGGTAATACATCTGATGGAAGAGCACTTGAATTTGAAACATTGGACTGGCTACCAGGGGAGGCCAATGGATATGAATTGGAAGATGTACATTTTCGACTGTGAGAGGACTGATGGGACAAAGCAACTAACTCCGAACAATGGTGGCAAATATAAAGACGCTTTTCCTGCAACCAGTGATAGGGACATCACCAGGAAAAATTCCTTTTGCATGACTGGACATATGGGAGTGCCACATGGATGGAGCAATATTTTCTCTACACCCTTGCACCAAACACGGTTTCCTTACAGACGCAGAGACAGTCGATGAATGGTTTTTTGCCTCCTCCAACATATGAAACGCTGAAAGAGAGTTTGATTTTGATGTCAGCTGCGGTGAAGACTGAGATGAAAGAATTTGTGGTGGTTGTAGTAGCTGTTGTGAAGGTAATTGATGTGACGGTGGCGATATTTGTACCGACACCTTCGTTTCTGTGAAAGCCTTAACGGAACTGTTGCAGATTACGGCCATGATTGGTGCCGCAGGTGTAGATGCCGAAACCACTTGACCGCTTGACAACGATGGTTGTGAATTAGGAGTCAGCCCGGCAGATATTGGAAAAACAGTTTGCGGAGGCTGGTGCTCGTGTTGTAGTGGTTGCGATTGTAATGGTTGTAGTGGTTTAGGCTGTGTATTAGATACTGTACACGGAGCAGGTGGAAACTCATTAACAGTGAGATTCAAATGCTGAGAGAGTGTATTCAAAGGAGAAGATGACAAAGGTTGTGAATACGACAGAACAAATGGTTGCGAAGACGACGGCGGAATATCTGTGTTACAACAACGACTATTTCTAAGCGGCTGGCAGCTGGTGCACCGTTGACCTGAGATAGCACATTTGCATCGTTTGCACCGCGCGTTTTTGCCATTCCAGGAACAACAACGGTTTGAACCACTAACCTGCTGTTGACTTTGCGGTAATGTGTGGTTGTCCATCATGCCCGCAAAGTTGCTTTTTGAACCGCAGCTAGAAACACCGCACCGCCATGAAATTATTATCAAATTTAAAAAAATTAAAAAAAATGAAAAATAATGATAATATCGGCCATAGTGAACATCTTAGCAGATGGGAGAGCTCCAATTGGGGTAGCCAAGTTTCTTGCAGGAGGCTCACTTACTGTCTTGATGAAGATCGAGGAGGGATCTCCCCTGGACATACCCCCAATTGCAGTTGGTGAGACTTTAAGAAGACTGACAAGGAAGTGTCTTTGCATCATTTCTAGAGCCAAAGCCTCTGAGTTTTTGATCCTTTTTAGTTGGGTGTGGCTTACCCAGCAGGGGCTGAAAAGCTGGTGCATGGTTTTCGTCGCTGCATTTCAGAACACTGGGGGGATAGGGAGTTTGTTGCCAGTAAAGTGGATCTAAAGAATGCCTTTAATGAAGTATCGCGGCAGGCCCTGCTAGAAGAGTGTGCGACTCACTTCCCGGAACTGTTTCGGTGGGTTTACAGGTGCTATGGACAACATCCCACATTGTGGCACCCAATGGGCACACTTGGGTCAGAACAAGGTGTCCATCAGGGAGATCCTTTGGGCCCTCTCCTGTTTTCTCTGGTTCTAAAAAAGATGGTTCGGGCTATTGCGGCTGACAAGAAGTGTTCCAATCTCTTATTCAATAGATGGTACCTGGATGATGGTACCCTTGCAGGTCCCACAGACGCAGTTAAGCAGGCTATCCAACTCATTCAACAGATTGGTCCCACCATGGGGCTTAGGATCAATGCTACCAAATGTGAGCTTATTTCTCAAGGCTCTTTGGAAGGCTTTCCAGTGGACATGAAGAGGCAGCATGATCCGAATGTAGAGATTTTAGGGGCTCCTATTGGGGATGTGATATTTCTGGCTCAAAAGCGGGCCAAGGCAGTGAGGTTGCTATCCCAGGTGGCAGAGGTGGGTTCAATACACCCTCAAATTGTACTGCTCCTCTTATGGCAGTGTGCATCGTTTTTTAAATTCCATGTAGCACGCTCCACTCCTCCTTCCCTGGTGTCAGAAGGACTAGCATTATTTGATGTGGAGGTTCGATGTCACTTCTCGGATTGTGTAGGAATTGATGCTTCGGATGCAGTTTGGCAGCAAGTTGCAGTTGAGCCTTAGTAGGGGTAGTCTAGGCCTCCATAGGTTGGAGCTACATTGCTCAGCGGCTTACTTGGCATCTGTGATCAAAACCAGTAATTCAGATCCCCTGGATGAATTTTTTAGGCAAGCAGTCAGCATTTACAATAGTTTGGTTCCTCAGGCACGTTCTTTATCAGATAATTTGCTTTTACAGTCAGGGTCAAGCCAAAAAAAGTTATCTGCTGGAATTGAAAACCATCAGTTTGATCAGTTGTGTGCGACCTCAACTCCAGCCAACCGTGCCCGCTTGTTGTCAGTGTCATCTCGCCATGCTCCCTCTTGGCTTGTGGTGATTCCATCCAGGGGACTCAATCTCTGCATGGAGCCGGAAGAGTTCCAGGTGGCATTGAAATGGTGGCTTGGGATGGACACTTCACCACAGCAAAGTTGTCCCCACTGCCACGACCATCAGCTAGTCCCTCTTGGGCATCATGCAGTTACCTGCAAAGGGGGAGGGGATGCAGTGATACGGCATAATGCCCTGAGGGATGTATTTGCACAATTCTGCCGTAGAGCTTGTCTGGGTAGTCAATTGGAGGTAGGGTATGGATCGGGAGGGGATGTTTCTAATAGCCGGCCAGCAGACTTTCTGGTCCCCAACTGGACACTTGGCAAGCCAGCTGCTTTTGACCTAACTGTAGTCTCACCGAAATATGTAATCACAATAATAATAATACGGTCAAAGTGATGTAGGGTAGATATAGTTAGCATTTTGTGTACATTGTGTGTAGTCTAGTTGTATATGTTTATGTATCAGTGTATTTGTATATCTCTATAATTATTTATCATGTTTCAATAATAATAATAATTTATGTGTACATATATTACACAATAGCAAGTAATGGCATAAATGAATATGCACTAATATACTGCCGGTCCTAAAATGGATAACATTTACAAAACAGAGACAAGTCTACATTGCTGAGTTTAGACCTAAATATTTTTTCTGAGGATGCTGTAACCACAGAGTCTGGTAATGAATTCCAAATGTATATAACTCTGATTGAGAAAAAGTTTGAGCAAAAATTATGGTGAGGTAATGACAAAGGACTATGTTTGATTGAGTTCCCTCTTGTACTGTATGGTGACAAATTCATACGAAAGAAAGCTGATGCATCAAGATCTACAAGGTTTTTCACAATCTTGAAACACATAACAAGGTCAAAATACACTCTACGATACTCCAATGAATGAAGACCTAAACTAGCAAGACAATCAGTATAGCTCATAGTAGGCAGCTTTACTCGTATAAAAATATCTGGTGAATAAGCGTTGAACGCTTTCAATACATTTAATGTCTTGTATGAGCCACGGATTCCACACTGGAGTATTGTATTCGAGAATTGGTCTCACATATGAAATGAATACTTGACAAAGCCTTGAGATATTTAGCGTTTGAAGACCTTTATGTAGAAGGGAACACCTTTGGAAAGCCTTTGCAGAAATAGATGCACAATGTAAGCTTGGTTTAAAATCAGATGTAATATGAACACCTAAGTCACAAAAATCAAAAACCGTATTTAGCAGCACACCACTCAGGGAGTAAGAATTGCTTGCAGAGTTATGTCCAAAGGATATTACACTGCACTTCTGAAAAGCAATATTAAGCTGCCACGTTTCAGACCACATACAAAAATTCGACAAAGACAGAGACAAAGGTGAGGATGAATCAGAAGAGTTAGTAACATAGAGTTTGATATCATCTGCAAATGTTTTAGCTTGAACTGGTGGCACTGAACAATCAGGAAGGTCATTGATATAAATGAGGAATAATAGGGGTCCAAGCACTGATCCCTGAGAAACACCACTGGTAACAGGTAGGGAAGAAGATAAAGACTGACCAATATAGGCTTGCTGAAAACGATTAAATGAAGATAACCACTTCATCAAGAGGGGTGTAAACCCATAGCACTCTACCTTATATAGCAGCTTTCTATGAGAGACAGAATCAAAGGCTTTAGCAAAGTCTATGTACACAGAATCAATTTTAGAACGAATATCAGTATGGAGAGTCCATTCATTAAGTGTGATTAGCAATTGGGTACAAGTAGAACGCCTAGCAAGAAAGCCAAACTGATCTTTGGAAATAAGGCTATTAGAACGAAGAAAGAAAACCATTGATTCATACACAATAAACTCCATTACTTTGCATCAAACACTGGTAAGAGAAACCGGACGATAATTGCTAGGTAATTTACGGGAACCTTTTTTGAAAATGGGACAAACAATTGCCTGTTTCCAACCCTGAGGTATACTCCCACAGTCCATAGACATTGTAAAAAGCCTGGACAATGGAAAGGCAATGGCAGAAGCAACTGATTTTAAAAATCCAGCAGGAAAACCATCTGGTGTTGTGGAATATTTAGAAGGAAGACGCTTCAGGGCACATAATACTTTACTGTGAGTAAACTCAACTTGTTGATATGCCTGGACACAAGAAACTTTTGGATAGAAGATGGGTAAGACACCATTATCTATGGTAAAAACAGAAGCAAAGTAATCATTTGAAGCATTGCATTTGTCACAATCGGTTATAGCAAGAGAACCATCAGTCTTCATAAGGGGTGGAATAGAAGATGTGTGACTTGGTTTTGAATTAACATATGAATATAGTTTGGATAAATTGTTACTGTTGATAATATTACATTCATGAAAATCATTAAAAGGACTGTGTTGCAAGTTCATATTCTCTAGCAATTTTTTTAGGCCACTCTGTCCTTATGATACCACTTTTTCTTTAAGAGTAACAATTTGCGAATATGCTTTAGACGTGGTAGTTTGCTAGATGACACAATTCTTAAAGGAAAAAACCTCTCAATCCATTCATTCAGTTTCATAGAGAAAACATTCCAAAACTCATCAAATGAACAAGATTGCTGAAGCATTAGCCAAACGACATCCAGAAGGAAAGATATCATCAAAGGGTAATTTGCAGCACTAAAATCTTGACGATACGAGATAGAGTTTGCAGGATGATTGCAAGGACATATAACCATGAATTCAACAGATGAATAATCACAAGAGACAACAAAGGGATCAACAACTGAAATTTCAAACATCATACTGACATCAGAAACCATCACAAGGTCGATACAGTGATTACCACGAGTAGGGAGATTAACAAGCTGGGTAAGTCCATTTTGTAAAATAGATGTCAAGAAAAGGCTGCTGCACATTGAACCAGTATTAACAGGTACACTCCAATCAATGTTAGGATAGTTAAAATCACCAACCACTACAACAGGCATCTTAGAGTTGCAGTAATTGTCAAGAAATGAACATAAGCATGACGTATGAGCAATATCATTTGCCAAAGAAGGAGGGTTATAAAATAAACCGATACTGTTGAGAGGGAAATAACACATCAACAATGATACATTCAAGCTGTTGAAAACAAGATGTGAGATCAGAACATACAGTTTTCAAGCCATGTTTAACAAAAATAGCTACACCTCCAAATTTATCTGGTCTATCTTTCCGTATCAATGTGTATGAGGAATTTGACAGAAGAAGAGAATCAGTGATAGCAGAATGAAGCCATGTTTTAGTGACAAAAATGAGATCAAAATCAGATGCCAAGAGCAAGGTATTCAGATCAATCAATTTGTTGCATAACAATTGCGCATTTAATAATTTAATTTACATCTCAAAATTCTACTACTTACCTGCCTGTCCTAGGGTTAGTTCTTTGACTGGACACAGTTTGTTGAGAAGAGTTGGAGTCAAGTACTCGTCGTTCCTTAATTTTCCACTGTAAAACAGGGCCATGCCTATCAATGTAGTATTCCAGACCAGTTTCATTTTTCTTTTTACGCACAATGTCATAAAGGCCACGAATATGAGTGCATTCAGCAGCAGTATGGCTGGCATGGGCGCACAAAAACATTTTTGAATTTAACAGACTCTTTCAAATCTTTGCCTTGCGTAGAACCGCAGACCTCTGAGCAGCGTTGGCAACACGGACCTTGATAAAACACCGTTTGACATATGATCCCCCGTTTGGCTCTTTCCCTAGTATATATTGGCTATTCATGATTTATTCCGGAAACTACTTTATGTGGCAGTTATAATAAGTACCCCTTCATGCACACACCACAACAAACACATATCACAGTCCCGGGATGCCATTCATGATGGAAGCTATCCTTGCACCAATCATGATGTTATCCTGTTAGCTGCTCTTCAATGTCAGTTCAGTATGGCAAATACGAGAGTTCAAAAATCATCTCCAATATTACTGAATTTATATATGCATGTACCTAGTGAGTTGATTTTGGGTGAATATAAAGAGCTCAAGAAACGTACTGAGCCGGAAGCCAAGCTTGCCTACATCCAGCAATGCTGTTTATTGCCCCCATATGGTGCAACACTCTTCCATGTGAAAGAGAGGCCAGCTGGGAGAAGAAGGTTGGTACCTCGTGTTCTTGGAATCAGCAAGGATGCAGTTATAGTATTGGACGTGAAAACCAAGCATGTACTCAAGTCCTGGCCAATAGTATCCGTACACAATGGGGCTTGCACCCCCAACACATTTTCAATGGCAAGTTAACTCCTTTTAAATTTTGAGTTACATAGGTTTACATGAACATTTGCATGAATGGGTGCATGATAGAGTGTAGCAGCCTAAGCTGTGTGAATCACAAGTTGCTCTATGGCATTCATTGTTCAGGAACTGCATGGAAATGATATGCGTGGATTTAAAACAGTTGAGGGTCAGGAAATTTCAAGATATTTAGAGAACTACTTGAAAATTGCAACACATCATTTCAGAAAAAGAGATGTTGCAGCTGAACTGTGGAGGTGATAATCTGGTTAACACTTCTTACATGTGCATATCTATTCTTAATTTTTTTTCTAGTAAAGTAGAAACTTCAAGTGACATTGATCAACATTTTGCCTTGGAAACCTGTGAAGCCTATGGTCTCTTGAATGAAACTATACCATCTCAGCTAGGAAGGTCCCTAACTCCTGTGAAGCTAAATACAAAACTCAAACGTAAAATATGGGAAGGAAGTTGTTAGTTCAATAATGAATAAATGCATGCTGTACATTCCTTCAATGTTTTTTCCTCATATCTTCAGATACTGATTGTCTAGCAGATAATTCGTTTTCATCTAATTGAACAGATAATTCTCCTTCTGATCAAGCTATTCCAAGTGATCTATCTAATCCAGATGATGATGATGTATACTACAGCTCTATTGCTTAAAGGGATGCAATTCCAACTGATACAGCTACTCAGATGACAGTACATATTATTAGCACAAATTTATTCTCAAAGACCAAGCCAATTAATGTTGAAACCACTTCTCCATGAAACTCATTATTAGACATGCATCAATAATTGCTTTTCATTCTTGACCACATTGGTATTAGTATCCATCTCATTGTTAAAGCCAACACAGTATCTATCCTGTCTCTTACCTTCAATCACCCAAACAAGATAATTAATTTTACATGTAGTAGTATATGTTTGTATGTGTGTTCTTCATATTTTTTTACTAGCTGGGGTGTGTAATTTTATGTATAAATGTAATTAAAAATTACCGTACATGAGCTGAAATTCACAAATTGTGAAATTTTTCTCAGTTCTGGCTTATCAGATTTATTACCTAGTAAAGCAGCTTTGACTTTTTTGCCCTCATGATTCCATGCAGACTCCATTCCATAGTAATAAGAGATCTTCAATAATAGGATTAAGGGAAAAATACAATATTTCCCCCATTGGCTCTGTAGGGCCTGGATTATGCACCATAGTCCATCTTTTTTTATACCTCTCACTTCTTGGTAGGTGTAATTTATTACACTCATCATTAATGCTGATTCTTTATACACTGAGCAATCAAATGGCTTAAAGCAATACACATTTAATGAAAGACCAATAATTTGAGACCCTTTATCATTAAACAATGGGTTTTTTGAAAATTCCTCCCATATGTTCCCATCAGTGATATCTTGCATGTCATTAACTTTTTTAGCAACAGGCCTGTTTATAAGCTTACAAAAACGAGGATCACTTAAAAACCTCTCAATCCATACTGATGGGGGCACAAAATGAAAATTTTAGTATGGCACCTTGGAAAAAGCCAGGTTTTTCATGTGCCCTAGATCATAGCCACATTGTTTACCATGGATACATTTCCTGCTAGATGGAATCGCGCATGTCATTTCTGCATAAAGCTGATTGCATGAATCATTTGGACACACAACATAACATTTTCCTTGGATTTTACTATGTGATTGAAGAGAGCATCTAATGTTGTAGGGAATATGCTACAAAGAGGATGTCCAATACTTTTTAGCACATAGTGATCTGTCCACACACAGATAGAATAGCAGCCTTAGTTACCTTATGCTTGAAGTAGATTCGTACTAAAATGATACAAATCCATTTAAGCAAATTGCTATGTGTACCAGCCATGATATTTGGGTTTGTTTTCTGAAAAGTAGTATTTGCTTCACCATCTTGTGTACTTCCATCTCACTATTGTCATTAATTGTAGTAGGTGCCTTAATTGATGAGTGTCAAGTATTGTTTCTGAACTCGATGATTCTGTTTCAGAATTAGATGAATTCATATTGGGAACACGTACTGCACACATCAGTAGAATCGGAAGATTCACTTTCAGATTCATAGTGCAGATCTGTATATATAGTAATAGCAGTTGATAATATACAAAAGGTGCACAAATTAGCTTAAGCATGGTATCAGTATGTAGTAAACTCTTCCTTGCAAAGATTTCAAGCAAGTAGAATAATTATAAAGTGTTTCTCCAATGCTGAGAATATTGATAGATTCACAGAATGGTGCAGTATTGTTTGTTTCATGATTAAAAATAAATTCAGATATACATATACTGATACATTCGCTGTGGCTCTTTGTGCTAAAGTACAGTATCGCTGCATGATTGAATCTGTAACCATATTGCCACACAAAATACAAGCACTAATGAATGACAACTGTTGATGAAACCCTAGGACAATACTGCATAATAAATTCGCATACATGGGTGCAATAAAGATTGCCTACCACAGTTGTCTTGTGACGTTGTGTTCCCTCATTCAGGTCGTCTTGCTGCTCGGCTTTCAACACCTTTCCGGCTTTCAACACCTTTCTGTGATAGAAGCATTTCGTCTTGCAATTGGCAGTCTTGCATTTTGCACAGTTGCAGCTATATTATAGTACAACACCTTTGTTTTAAAATTGCACGAATTCCGCGCAAGCAGAATTTTCACACCAGATTGTCGAGCAGCTTTGTAATATGGTTTCATATGCGATTATTTGTCACTCGTCAAGGCAATAACTGAGTAGTGGTCCATGGATACGTCCAACAGTACCAATTACAGCGATCTCTGTGAATTCTTTACTGCGACGCCGTTTTCAACATGGTTGGCTGCACTCCAAGTAACTTTTTTGGTACTGTCACTACTAGCGTCATTATTTCTCAACGCCTCATTTACGATCGTCGTGATTATTCACAAAGCGCTCCATCAGAAGGGCGAGGTGATAAATCTAGTGCTGACCGTTTCAAACATTTGTTACAGCGTCGTACGTTTTGTCTTTGAAACAATGATCAGCGGAGGGTGGACATTCGGAAGACCGTTCTGCTATGCAGCTGGAGCTACTGAGTTCTTCTTCGCGCTCTTGAGAATGACGTTCATACTAGCAATCACTGTCGACCGATTCGGTGAAGTCATGCTTCCTTTTAAATATCCGCGACACAGTGTAAAGGTCGCAGCAGTAATCTTCGCCGTTGGCAGTGTTTACAGTGTGGGCACGTCCCTCGTTCTAGCTGTAAATGCCTTCGGATGTTACGATCATCATCAGGATGGTGGTAAATGTACTTTCCCGCGCTGCTTGTGTTCAGCTTATAACATCCTTCAAGCATTTACAATAATCTTATTGGGCGTTATCGTGCCATTGATCCTTAATGTTGTGATGTTCTACAAAGCCAAAAAGCTTCGCAACACAGTCGTCGTCACTTGCGGAACCATTGGAAATGTTACGACCGGCTATTCTGCTGAGGACCGAAGAAGTCAGGACATCAGAGCAATGGTAACAATCGCGTTACTGCTTTCCTCTGTTGTTGGTCTGGCTTTACCGCGTATCGCGTTAGTCACCGCAAAGGGCGCGCGTCGGATCGACGTGACTACTAGCTCACCCCTCGCTCTGTTCGACATACTACTGAGTGATTTATATGCCCTCCTCCCCAGCTCTGATGCCCTCGTTGTTTGGAGGAATAGAGAGGTAAAGGAGCGTACCAAGTCCTTATACAAGAGGGTGTGCAAGATATTCAAACCATTTACTGTGGATTAATATAGACTGATCATAATTACTAAATAGACCGGGCCATGTAGCGGAACAGATGCACGACATGCAGACACACATAACAAATACATTGATTTGTAATTACGTTGTATGCCATTACAAAGTTCGTACCATACAGTTGCCTCCGGAAAGATCGGAATTGCATGTTGTTGCCAGTTCTTTATCTCCACAAACTATTTTAAGCATGCACGTGATATAGATAGCAATTATAAGGAAAACAATTACTATTAAGAGTCCATACCCTGAATGCATGGAGTCCTCTGGCTTGCCGATGTGTAAAAGACAGCATGTCACATATTCGTACGGAAAGGCTGTCATTAGGTAACGCGCCATGTTACTGCTCAGGTTTCTATATTAATTACTGAACTGCATGGTATGATAGTCGTACGCACACCTTAGATTGAGTTCACCAACATACTGAAAAATCTATGAAGCGATGGACTAGTATCAGTGCAAAGTAGAAGGGACAAGTGAACTGAATTTACTGCAGCTTTTAGTGTACTGAAACCTAAAGTAAACGATACATTATCTTTCCATGGTAAGGAAATACAAGGAAATTTCAAAACGAGTCAACACCATGCTTCCGTACGTTTCCAATCTAACTGAAACATATATAGATTTCGTGTAGTGTTCGCTATGTTGAAGAAGCCAAAAAAGGTAACAGAACCAGACGTATGCCAGGACTTGTTATTCTGTGTAGTGTATGGATGGGCGGTGACATACGGGCGGTGATATATGGGCGGAGACGTAGCTATTTAACTGGAAGTAATTGCATGCATATTCATGTCCTCGAAATAGGTACATGGAGCGAAATGACAGGGAAATATACAATTACTTTGCACAGTTGTATCTCCGTAACGGATAGAGTAAAAACTAACGAATATAAGACATCAGTAGCGACAGGACCCATTTACGTAGGTTCCGAATGTAAACCGATTTGATGCTCTTGCCTGAAGATGTAGCCGTTTGGAACCCTATGGTGTCTCGGAGGTTATAACGTCGGTACCCCGCATGAGTAAGACACCGAAATGGATTTTCACATATAGCAATGCTATCGCATGGTGTGTGAAAAGTAGGAACCCAATAGCGTTAATATTTCGTAAGATATAGCGATTTCAATTTATATATATATAAATGGGAGAAAATGAACCATCGCTGTAATTATAGTAATACTATATAGCAATGGGTCATTTTCTTGGAAACTGTCCCAAATGATAATAAATCCAAACGACCCATTTTCCCATAGAACTGTCCATATATATATGTTATGCGCGAAGCATGGATTTGCGCAATCCAGGAATTGTCCTGCGCAAACCCTGGATCCATGGTTTGTTTGCGCAATCTCGAGATTGCACTGACGTATAAATACACAGGGCGTGCATGGAATCATTTAGAAATCATTGTGTGATTGAGCACATAAATATATGCTCGCGTGTGATTTTTGTGTGATTATCAGAAATCACACAAAAATCACACGCGAGCGTATGATTTATGTGTTCAATCATGCAGATTCGACTGAGATCTCAGAAATTCGAGCTGCGAAATGGCGAGCTGTGCTACACACTGGGAGAACTCGATGATAGTTACTAACTGTTGTATGATATGACAATATAAGTTAAAACATACGTGTACTAAAGCAAAGTAGCGTAGTATAGGTTAATTGGTAGTTTATGTTATAGCGATAAAGGCTGTGATGTATATTCAGAACCCGACGGTACGGTATAATTAAGATTGCTCTGGCTTGCCATATGTACATCCCACCACTGGACATCCTAGTGTGATAATTGCACGAGTTAAACATGGAAACGTGTAGTTGAAGATGTGAAGAAAATAGTGAGACATAATGAGGTTTCCCCAATACTTTATTACCGTTGTGAATTCTGTGTGGCTATGCAGGTCTCCGCATGTGATCAGTGCCAGCGAGTATAAGGTAATGTGTATGCAGTGCATGACTTTCTTATAATCTTTTATTGGCTTGTGAAAGTGGAACCAAACATTGAAAACTATGATTGTGAAATATGTCAGTTCAAGAAAAGAGTTATGGGATGAATATCTGGACGCATGTGTCTTGCGTACAATTCAATTAAGTCGTCATGAGTCATGCATCATTACAAGCACCATTTGAAATTATGTTTGGCCGAAAGGCTGTCATTCCTATTGAACTGACATATTTGGATCCAGGAAGCCATTTGTTGATAAATTACTCGATGTCTTCAGAAAGAGTTGTGCCGCTAATGTCGCAGGGTATTTTCTATGCACTGAAAACGTATATACATTTTGGGTTATAAGATAGAGTTTAGGTACAATAGTAGTAAACTAAGTTTAATGCAAAGAATGCTCTGTACTGCATAGCTACCACAGAGAAAGCTTGCCGTTGCTATAAGGTCAATATGTAAGCATATCTGCAGATGCATTCAATGAATGATCCTAACCAATCGTATGTAGGGCATTATGGTCCAATAGCATTGCAGGGAGCCTTTTTTCCACTACAAAACACACCTTTACCCAATCATATCATCCCAAACTGTTGTTACTATGGTTCCAGGTTTTATGTATTTAAAGTGAGGGCGCCATGGGTGCAGCACTCCAGTCATAGCCTTGACTGTGGCTTGTTGCTCTTGTCCTCTTTGACAAACTCCTTCCCCCGCTAGATGATGGGCAGATGGGCCAAGCAGCCAAGAAGGGTTGCACCAAGCGGCAGGTCTCTGACCTCAGTTCCTGGATGGAGGCCTGGAATATTTTTGCAGCCACTCGCATCCAAGTGGCGCCCCAAACTGCTCTCGAGCTGGTGAAATACCAGAACATCATTTGCCAGCTCTTCACAGCGTACTCAGCTGCAGCAGCCCTCAAGTACGACAAGCTATTCCAGCAGGCTGTGGCTATAGGGACAAGCTCCATACGCTCCGCTGGGATATTCTAAAGGAGGACATCTTGGTCTGGTGCGTCACCAACACTAACCATCCCTTTCGTGCTCGGTAGCTGCAGCCAGCCCCAAGCAGGTCAACAAGCGCAGCAGCAGGCCACACTTCTACCAGCAGTGGCACCCCACCCGGAAGCTTCCACCATCCCAAGCGAGCCACCCACATCGCAGGCCAGGAAATTTGCAGGCGGTACAACCTTGGCAAGTCACAGTGGTTTAGATATAGGGGTGATGTAGACATTTTTTATTTCATACATGTTATATTTCCATCATATAAGCCAATATCATTTCCATAACCATTTATGAGTTATTAATTAATTTTAATAGATATAATCAAGCCATAGTAATCAAGATATCAAAAATTTGAGATCTCACAATATTTAATCATAAGAATATTAGTTATTTTATTAAAATCTACCTTCATTATAAAGGCCAATATTACTTCCATAACCATTTAGGAGTTATTAATTAAATTTAATAGATATAATCAAGTCATACTAATCAAGATAATAAGAAATTTGAGATCTCACAATATTTAACCATAAGAATATTAGTTATTTTATTTCATTCTACTGTCATTCTGCAACCATTGGCACTATTTTCTCCTGCTTTCTCTTGAAGTAGTGCCTGCGTTTTCCTGCTTCTTTCACATGGGCTGAGCAAATGTAATGCAGTGTTTCTACTCCTTCACTCCGACCTTCCAGCACACGAGCAATCTGTACCACAATCATATACAGATATGCTGCTGATGGTACATTCTCTGCACTGGTAAGATATCAGCAGTTGTGGTTGCAGGTTCACAAACATTGCAGCTTAAACACTGCTTCTATAGATATGTTGGAAAGCCTCGAAAGCAATTACACAAGCTGCACTTCTTTGGATCTTCATCTTGGATAGGGCCATGTAGTTTGTTCGTAACGAAACGTACACTAGCTGCTTTTGTACGGCATCCATACCTTCTATAGATTGAACACCTTCGTCAGCCTGAAATTGTCTTGCAGAGCCACTTCTAGACAAACTTGTTGTAAGCTTCCACGATCGTATTTTGTTCTGTCGTGCTTGCGCGTGGATGAATTATTGTGGGTTATTAATGTTTTTCATACGCTCGCGTAAGTGGGAAGCATTTAGTTCTGGCCTTATTAGTTACATTAAACAGAAAGCGGGGCGTTGGCGGTGCGTATTTTTGGGATGCCAGCTGATATCAGCAGCAATTTTTATGATCAAATTTTTAAAATGGGCTCTAGTTTGTCCTACCGGATGAATGTTAGACACTACAATCCAATATTTTGCCATTACGCAAGCCTTTTGTTGCAAAAAAAGGTATATTCTAAAGGCTTAAAGCATCATATATTTGGTATCCTTCTATACGTTAGAGAAACCGGTATCTAAATATGTATTCATTTTGTTCCCCATATGCTCCATCAAATGTGCAGTTGCATATAATGACGGAAAAGGAACAGCTCAAAATATTCATCTTTTTTTAGCTTCAAAATTAACAACCTAACCAAATCCAAACAATTCGACATTGTTTTTAGTGAAATGTGATACTTAGAGCTATTATGAGCAACTTTATATAAAAAAACATTGAGGTCATACCCTAACCCCATGTCTACATCTTAAACCACTGTGCAAGTGCAACA
Source organism: Eunapius fragilis (assembly GCA_963681505.1). Lineage (NCBI taxonomy): Eukaryota > Metazoa > Porifera > Demospongiae > Spongillida > Spongillidae > Eunapius > Eunapius fragilis. Next base: position 2,721,937 of record OY811980.1, on the reverse strand, counting down.
AGGGAGCAGCAGACTGCTTCTTCGCCCACAAATGCTGGGTCACAGGCTGTGGTGGAGACCATCCCTCCAAGGCCTGCCCACGCTCTGCACCAGTGGCCCCGTGAGCTCCAGCGAGCTCACACCACCTACGACGCTCAAACTTTGAGCACAAATTACGCTCCCATCCGGACAAGGCCTGGGTTACCTGGTTGCTAGACGGCATTGACAATGGTGTATCCATTGGTTACACCGGCCCAGTTGTTCCCCTTAAATCACGTAACTTATCCTCCGCACACACACATCCAGACGTGGTTGACGCAGAACTGGCAAGGGAGATCGCCGCAGGCCGTATCATTGGTCCATTCACAGAACCATGGTTCTGTGAATAGACCAATCTGCGCAATCTGCGCACCTCAGGCATTGGTGTGGTCCCAAAGAAGAACGGCAAGTGGAGAGCCATACTACGTTTGTCAGCACCAGAGGGTCACAGCGTCAACGACCACATCAACAAGGACGAATTCTCCATCCACTACTCCTCTGTTGACGACGCTGTGCCCAATACGGTCAAGACGCTTTGGTGGCCAAGGTCGACCTCAAAGCTGCCTTCCGACTGATACCAGTACGAGCCGCAGACTGAGTACACCTGGGAATCTGCTAGCGGGACCAATTTTATTTGGACACATGCCTTCCATTTGGCCTACGTTCAGCCCCCGCCCTCTTCAACCACTACGTCGAGGCACTCCACTGGATCATGACCAACAGGCATGGAGCCCAGCTGCTGCACTACCTGGACGATTTTCTGCTGGTTGGATCTCCTGGCAGAGACACCTGTCAAGAGGCAATGTCCAGAATGCTGATGGTGTGCGACCATTTAGGCATCCCGGTAGCCCCTGAAAAGCTGGAGGGACCCACAACTGCCTTAACTTTTCTGGGCATAGTCCTAGACACATCAGCCAAGCAACTCCGCCTACCCCCAGACAAGCTGGAAGAGCTGACAGGACTGATCAGGTGCTGGCTGGGCAGGCACAAGGCCACCAAGAGGGAGCTGCTGTCACTCATAGGCAAGCTCTTGTTTGCTGCAAAGGTGGTCCCAGCAGGGAGGCTCTTTCTCCGCCGCCTGATTGACCTTTCTACCACAGCCAGAAAGCTCCATCACCATGTCACCCATAAAATGCAGAGGCTAGAGCCGACATCAAGTGGTGGGAGGACTTCCTTCCTTCCTGGAACGGTGTTGCCATGTTCCTAGACCCGGAATGGACAGCAGCAGACTCTCTCCACCTCTTCACGGACGCATCAGGCTCCTTAGGCTTTGGTGCCTACTTGGAGCCTGGCTCCGGGGCGACTGGCAGCCTCACCAATGCCTTCCACTCCGTTCCAAACAATGGCAGGAACTCTTCGCTATCGTCACTGCCGCTAGCACATGGGGTCACCACTGGTCTGGCCAGCAGATTTACTTCCATTGTGACAACCTTCCCATTGTCCAGGCCTGGGTAAGACAGTCGTCGAAACATCCCGACCTCATGCAGCTGCTCCGAACACTATTTCTAGTGAGCCCAGCACAATTTCACCATCCGCATGTCCCACCTACCTGGCCGACTCAACCGAATTGCTGATGCTCTTTCTCGAAACAATTTACCCATGTTCTTTACTCTTGCTCCTCAGGCTGCCCCTCTACCAACGCCGATACCAGATCACCTCACCAGGATCTGAACCACCATCTTCAGCTGCTTCTGAACAGAGCCTTGGCCCCATCCACTGCAACCATCTACGCTACTGGTGTCAGGCGCTACCATGCAGGCTTTCTGCCACGCCTTCAAGCTAACAGCAGTCCCTGGCACTAAAGAAACCATCACACTGTTTGCAGCCCACCTCAGCCGGTCCCTGAACTCCAGGACTATACAGGTCTACGTAGCAGCAGTCTCCTTCCTCCACCACTCCCTGGGATACAGGAGCCCTGCTTCAAAGAACCCGATGCTGAGGCTAGCCATCAGGGGTGTCCAACGCCTCCAGGGGCCCATCCACCTCAGGCCCACATGACTCCCGCTCACACCGGACATGCTGGGCCACATGCTGCAGAGGCTGAAGAAAGGTCCCAGGGTAAACACGACCATGGCAGCGATAAAAGCCTACCGAAGACACTGCCACTGCTCCACGCACTCCTCACCCCTCTTCCACTTCAAGAACGGGAGCCAAGAGCTTCCGCGTTACCCTATTATCCCTGGTGGGGAGCAATGTGGGTATGACCCACGAAAATACAACACCCACAGCTTGCGGATCGGTGCAGCCACAGCAGTTGCCAGAGCAGGACTCCCATCCGACACCATCCAGAAGCTTGGTAGATGGAGGAGCAATGCCTACCTTACCTACACCCGTCACCCACTGACTTCCCCATCTGACACCAGAGCAATGGCTAGACACTAACTGTCTGCATCTATACGCACATGTATGTATCCGTGCCTTTTACCTCCTTAAAACCTGAAACCATATCACTAACCATTTTGGGGGTTCTTTCACTTTGGGCGACACCCTCCGGGCTTCTACCCTGGGACAGCCACCAAACCATGACCAACGTCTTGGTTTGGGACACAGGCCGACCCAATGGTGACCAGGTCACCCATTGGTCCCTGTAGGTCCAGTGGTAGAAAGCACAGCTGCTTTCATGCCTGGCTGCGGCTGTCGCCTGCCCCCATTATGGGCCAAACACGACCACGAGCTTCAGCATGGGGCAGGGGTAAAGTTACTCAGCCTTTAAGAGCATGTAAATGCATGGCATTAATTATAATATAATAAAGAATTTGATATAAGTTCTCACTCGTTTCATGCATAAATTCAAAAAGAACCTTCTGAAAAAACATTAGATTTGCAGAAGAATGAATTTGCCCTGAGTAAGATCTAACTGTGTCACTTTGGAAGTTTGGATCGAGTAGAGTCACCTGTAAGGGTCCGGAAGTGATTTTGTGATTATCAATGAAGCCCTAGCTCCATGATGAGTTTGACAAGTTCAAAAGCAAACTCTCCTCTTACCTTTGATCAACGCTCGGTGGTACGTGCAATGTATTTAATTTGATGGGATAGAACTGCATGGCTACGTTTTGGTGCACATTATGCAAGTAACATATCAACTAAACCACTAAAAATACTATAGGGTACTTTCTCATGCATGTCTGCATCAGATCTGGATAACTTATGCCAGTGGGTATATGACGCAAGAAAAATGTGCCTGGATGACATTACCTGCATATCTACCACTCAAAGGCCATCATACCTTCTCCATGTGTAAAAGTAGTGAACAAGGAGTGCATGTAATACTCGCTGAACACGCACGCTATATAGTTGGAAACACAGCATGCGGCAGCAAAAGTAATAATATTAGTACAGAAAAATAGCCAGACACTACACAACACCCAATGCAAGGACGCCACAACACTATACAACCGGCACAATGATTCCGATAGTCCAACTATCACAAGCTGCTGGAAACCCTCGCGCCCGGCACTTAAAAAGGGTCCATTATCTCACGTGTATTGTGTTCTAGATAGTTCCATTAATGCAGCCAGATTGTCCAACTCTAGACTTTCTTTCGGTTTCCGTGACGGGTAGTAAAATTTAGTATGCTCTGTCGGCCAACTTGCGCAACCTCACTGAAAACTCAGTCAGATAATCGCCTCGTTTCTGCGGCGCTGTATAGAACTTCCTCTACCATTCCAGCTCTACACCGGAGGCACGTACTATTTCTCGAGACAATCTTCACCGCTGCGTAGTCAACCCGCTATCGATACCAAGCAAACCCATTTGCCAATGGCTTACTATTCGAAAAGGCTTACGTCGTCCAACAGAGACACTAGTTCCTGGCCTTTCTTGTTGTCCGGAACGCCCGCTTCTTTCAGGAGAGTTCAACACGCTGAATCCATATTGGTGAAGACTGCTCCTTTACCCATAAACCGCGAAGGCAGTAGCACGCTGAACCTAGTGGTTTTCGGCCCAACGTTGTCCGTTCCTTCTTGCCCAATGTTGCCTGCTCCTTGCTTCTTTCTCCACGTTGCCTCCTTCTTGGTTCATCCCACTTCTAACACCAATGTAGCATCAAGTCTAGCTTTAATTATAACAGCATAATATATGTTTGTGCGCATGAGCATGACGTAACATTAATCATGCCGCAATCTGCAGTCTACACTACCGATGCAAACTGAAGGAAGTTGCCAGCCAAAACGCAGAAAAAAAAGCATCTCGGAAATCTCCTTTGTGAAGAGCGAAACCATATGCACGAGGGATATATAACGGAAGAGCTGTAAGCAAAATTCTTTGAAGATGTTGAGGGAGTTCGAATGTGTTCAAGAGATGTGTATGGTATTCTTGCGTGGCGACGGGCTGCACAAGAAGTTTTCATTGCATCGTGATGGGCCAGTGCACAAGATAACTGGTAGGTTGGTGACTGTTTTGGAATCAAATCACAAAGCTAGAGATTGTGTAATGCTGAGAGATATTCTGGAAGAGAGTTTTGTCGGGTTGATGATGCTACGCCCACCTATAGCTAGTCTCGTACCCAGACCCACATCGCAAGCTGCGTAGCGATGATGTAACCATACACAGCTGCGATGTGGGTCTGGGTACGAGACTAACCTATAGGTTCACGTTCGCTGTCATTGAGTGAACCATGACCTTTTGCGAGGGTAGGAATATTTGTCTGATGATGGCTTCCGATGCTGCGTGGACGTCAAGAACAGCTCTAATTAAGTAGGTTCATTTATCCATCTATGAACTGGTTGACATCATCACGACAGGTGTTGATCAAGCTTCAGGATCGATGCAGCTCTGTGCTGGACAAGAATCAGGATGCGAAGCAGCAGTACATGTGATGCAGAAACTGTTTATTCACCTGAATTAGAAGCAGTGCTTCTCGTTGATGCGGCAAATACTTTTAATTCTCTAAATCAACCGGCAAACAGCACAGCACATGCATTTGTCCAGTGCATGATTAGTCATCATATCATCTTAGAAGTGGATAATACAGCTCTAGAAATGATAGTACACAGAGATTCACCAATCTGGGCCACACACCTGGATCCTTGTCTATATACATACGACAAGTGTAGAAAACCACCAGGACCAACAAACTCTGAGCAAAGGTGTCTGGTATAGTCTTACTGAGGCCATTTGAGGCATCATGATGGGAATACTCATCTAACTGTTTCCATGTGGCAGCATCCTGACCAGAAGTTTCTGGAGCACCTTTGATCTTCAAAGCTGCACAACGGATTTGTAAGCATCAATATGATTTGGTGAGGTTGAAGGGTAGAAGGATCATCTTTGACAAGCTTAGGGTAGATGGATTCTTAACAGATGGAGATTTAGAGTGGTGTTTTTTTTAAAGGTGTCCAAGATATCTTTAGTTAGGGGAAGAGAACCACCATCAGCTTCATTGCTATCCTATGATTGCATTCAGAGAGCTGCCTTTAATTTTGCTTCATCATCAAATGAGCAAATGTTCTTGCCTGTCTCTCGAGAAAAGGCTCACCACTAACGTCTCCCCACAGAAAATCACAAACAGAAAGTTTGGGGAAAGGAGTAAGGTCATATTTTTATACAGTATTCAACAATAGTGGTTAGAAATGAGTAATTACATGTAGTTACTGTAAGTGTATATCAAGCTGCAATCTAAAATTTCTAACTTTGAAGTATATCTAGAAATAGATCAATAGTCAGCATCAAAATGCTATTCTAAACCTTCAACTCTGAAGCCATGCACTCTTATAATTTGGGGCCCAACCTTTAAGAGAACATGACAGAGGTGGCACATAGTGTATAAGAGTGTAAAGAATCGACGATACATCATGATTCACTAAACCTCACATGACTGGATGGTCCTATTTACAAATTGGTACACACAGTCATACAGAAATAGGTATTGCTGGGCTGACTCCAGGGCGTTGGGCTTCTGAAGCTGTAGCTTTCTTGCCACGTGGAAGATATCAACAACCTTCTCCAATTGGAGCCTCTTAACACAGCACCACAGAGCACAAAAGATGCCTGATGCTCCCTGGGTTCCACTATATGGTCCCGACAGAAACAAGCCAATAGTGACGGTTACTTAGGCAACTATGACTGAAAACTCACGGGCTATGAACTACAATCGTACATTCACTGGACGTTGATCTGTCTGTTTCCCTGACAACCTTACAAACAAAACCAACAAAATCAACAGACGTGTCCTCTGAATACCTGCTATAGTGGTACTGGGTCACTGTGTGTACTGTGCCAGACTGCACCAGAGAAATAATGGAGATTCACAATAAAGGAAGGAATGAGAAGGAGGTAGGAGAGAAAAGGGGAGATGGAAGAGGAGAGGGAGGAGAGGGAGAGGGAGAAGGAAAGATGAAGGAAGGGAAAGCAAGGGGAGGATAGAAGATATGAGAAGGGATATGAAAGGGAGGAAAGGAGACAAAGAAGAAGCAAGTGGGAAGAAGGGGGAGGAAATGGGTGCAAAGATTAAATGGGTAATTAAATGGATGGCACACCTTGCTTGACAATGTGATCCTCCTCACAGAGCACGCACCATCACAACTGTCCTCAACTGTTGTCACGGAGACCTCATCTCTCACGATGGTTTGCTTCAACTGTGGCCAGTACACTCCTTCCTAGCCACAGAAACGACAATGGCACATTCATGTAAGCAAAAAAGTAGCAACACAGACACACACACAAACTATACCCACTTGAAAATATAGATGCCCATCTCCTTCTTACCCACCTCCCCCCCTCACCCTCAACTCACACATGGAATGCAGTTTAGTTTACCTTTTTGTCAGAATCGTTTTGTGTCAGTGTCACAATGAAAGCACATTTCTGTTCCAAAACCATTTGCCAGAACTGGGCAAAAGGGCTGCTGTTCCCCCCAAGGGATCCCTCAGCAAAAACAAAAGTCTCGCTGCCCAAGTAGCCATCCACGTAGTGCGCGGGGTAAGCAGTGACCCCGCCCCTCTCCTCTTCGTCCTCTTCCCCATCCTCTCCACGCGTCTCGGGCATGACCCTCTTCACAAACATGGACTTCCGTCCCTTTGCCTTGACCGCGCCCATCCTACTGTACTCCAGCACTAGTGGTTGGGAGCTCGCTGCCTTTAGGCCTGGGTACCTGTCGCGTATCTCATCGTGCGTGTACACAGTTCGTCCAAACACGATTGCTTCAAGTAACGCATAGTGGAGGAATATAAACTGTTGCTAAAATTGGGGGGATGGGGGGGGGGGGGGGGGGGGGGGGGTACTGGTTAATCATATCCTAATAGACGCGCACATGTACGCGTACATGTAAAGATATCTATAGATGCCCCACAGATTTGTGTGAAGACATATGAAAATAACTATTCTTCAGCTCTCACCCCCCAACCTCCCTCACCCCAAACCACCCCTCACTTAGCTATACCTCTGTCTGCACCAGGTAGTTTCTCTGGTCTCTCAACAGCTGCATGATGCCTCTGACATCCACTGTCCCCTCTGCCTTCATCTGCTGAAGGCAGCAGTCCAGAGCTATGACTGTGCCCGTCCGACCCACCCCTGCACTGTGGCGAGAACAACACACCACAGTGCACCTCTGAACACAGTGCTACTGTGAGCAATAACTATTCAAGTAGTTTCCATTAACAACATAAGCATTCAAAGATTAGGAAAATGAATATCTTCAGAAGCAGGTGAAGATTAGTTGGTCCAAACTGGCTGTGCTGATAGTGTAAAATGCATTCACTGCAAGTGCATGCTCAGGACACCACGAACATACGCTCCACACCCGTAACATGGTTTCCCTCCCACACTCACCTCTTATATGGCCCTACCTCTATACCACACCCCTTTAAATTCCCTCACCCCAATATCACACCCCCATAACATGCCCCTGCCCCACCTACCTGCAGTGTACCAAGAGAGGACCAGGGGTCTTTCCCTGTGCTGTGTGGACAACCTCCAGGAAATACAGGATTGGTGCAGCCACCAGAGGTGTACCATTGTCCGCCCACTGGGTGTAGTGAAACTGAAGAAGTGTGCGAGAAGGCCCATCACCCTGAGACTGTGCACGTGAATGAATGTGTATGTGTGCGTATTGTGTGTGTGTGTGATAAGTGTGTGTGTAAAAGTGTGTGTGTGTGTGTGTGAGATATTTTTACACACAGCAACAAGTTGTGACAGTTATATATACATATGTGTGCATGTGTGCACATGTGTGTGAGTGTGTGCAGGTGCATGTATGCGCAAGCACAAATATACGTGCAGGTGTGTGCGTGTGTTTGTGTGTGTGTGTGTAAGTATTTACATGCATGCGTGTGCACTCGTACAATGCAACGTGTGTGTGCATGTGTACGTTAAATAAGTAGTTACATAAAGCTGTCTATATGCAAGGATGCGCACAATTGACATGTATACACATGTACACACACATACGCAAAAACATACATACACTGCACAAGAGACGAAAACAGAAAGGTTATGGGTGTGTGTGTGTGTGGGGGGTCAGGGGCTCACCGACTTAATGCTAAACACCCTAGTAGTGTACTCAGGGAAGACAGACACCCTCTCCATTGTCACCTCCACCCCTCCATAGGTCCCTGTCCCCTTGGAGGGCCAGTACACTGCACATTTGGACTGCAGGCAAAGCCAAGTGTGTAAATTAAAAAAAGTCAGATGTTTTTTGAGGGGTGCGTGGGGGGTGAGGGGGAATTTCCAGACCTTTCCCTGTTCCATGACGTTGGTCACCATGACGATGATGTGTATGTCATGCTCCCAAATCATCCTCCAGAAGTCGCACACAGTGGGCTCCAGAGGACCCTGGGCTGCTATGTACTCCACCTCCTTAGAGTAGCCCTGTTGTCGTGAGCAAAGAGAGAGGTAGGCACTTACAAGAAGAGGTCTAAAGCCCGTGGAGTGTTTGGCACACTTGAGAGCACCCAATGCAACATACTGTAATGAAATTTGCATTGATGTAATCGGAGCACCGGACTCCATCAACTGGTGTCAGCCTGACACGGGTGTGGTCAACTGGACGGATGCACCAATGAGTTGGGAGGGAGAATGGTGAGAGGAGAGAAGGGAGCAGGTAAGAAGGATAGAGAGGATAAGGGAGGGAGAGAGGGGAGGAGGAGGGGTGAGGGAGGAGGAGGGGGAGGGAGGGAGAGAGGGGGTGGAGGGGAGGGGTGGAGGGGAGGAGGAAGGGAAGGGGGAGAGGAGAGGAGGGGGAGGGAGTGACAGGGCAGAAATGGACATAGAACGATAAACCAAAGGATGAAGGTAATCGAATGAAACAAATGAGAAAGCTTCTTACAAGCAGTGATGTTGCCATAACGATTCTTGCTCTCATTCAGTGGGTTCTGACTGGCCTCAGATGGGTGCCATGGAGACTTCTTCTGGATCAACTGCAGAGGGTAAGCATGCAAGGGTTAAAATAAGTATGTGCATGTGCAGGCTTGATAACCTCAAACTCCTCTTTGAAAAGTAACTGTTTCTTCTCATCACGCACAGCCACATACTCGTGGAACTGGTTTATCTTAACAGGCCGATACACTGCCAATCTGGCCAGAGGGGGTGTGGAGCTCCTCCCATAGGAGGCGTCACCAAGCGCACCTCGGATGCCCTCTGAGGGAGTGTCCCTCATAACTGGGGTACCAAAATAGTGGCACAATCTCTACAAGTGCATCCATTTTCAAAGCACTAGATATACCTGTTGTAAGACTGGGGGAACTCACACCACTGCGTGTGAGCGGACTGGTTCCAGGTGCCATGGGCTGGAGACTGGAATCTGTACCTGACAAGAATACACACACACACATACACACACACACATCACACACACACACACACACACGCACACACGCACACACACACACACACAAGCAAGTAATGAGGGAAACCACTAAGCCGCATAACCACATTCCACACACACCAAGAGATAATAGGATAATGGTGAGTACATGTAGGAGAGCACTATAGAAGTGGGCATGGGAAATCAGTGTTGGGCCACAACTGATCGACATACCACAACACCTCGACATAGCCACCACTGCACCATGCAACCAGGTGAGGTTAGATGATGGTCCATGGCATGTCATCACTTTGGCCATCACTACTCAACCCTGGGCTTGCTCTGATGGGCTCCACCCATATTGGGGAGTGGGGCAGTATGCCCCGCCCATATTGGGCAATGTGCCCCGCCCATATTGGGGAGTGGCCAGTATACCATGCCCATATTGGGGAGAGGTGGTGTGCTCCGCCCATATTGGGAATGTGCCTCACCTATTGGGGAGGGGTCATGCCCATATTTGGGTGCATATGCCAACATTGGGGGGAGGTGGTGTGCCCTGCTTCAACTAGGGATGGGGGGTGGAGATAAAAGTGGGGCAATGTGTCTTTGCACATGCTGAAGGGAGGGGTAGCTCAGGAAGGCAATGTGGGAGGGGTGGTGTGGGAGCGGTGGTGGTGTGGTGTGGAAGGGAGGGGTGGTATGGAAGGGGTAGTGCAGAAAGGGGGTGAAGTACACGTAAGAGATGTATCTGTGTATGAAAATATTAATGTCTAACGCTAGCATGATTGTGCCAGTCAATGTGAGGGAAGGAGAGCTGAGGGGTTGTGGGTGTGTGGGGAAGGGTATACAGTACATGCAGGTATGAGGGGGGAAACTACATGTATGGGTGCATAGGGAGGCTGTACATAGTATATGGGGGGTTGAAGGCATACCATTGAAGTGCTGCATAAAGCATACAAGGTGATGCAACGTACAGCAAGCAACTGTTTTCCAGTCCCCAGGATCCACCATCCTCATCCCCAGACCTACACACTGGATCCAGGGCCCCTTCAACACTTACTCTTGCGATGAAGGACTTTGCTTAGTGACCTGAAGAGGGAAGACTTCTCCCCTCTACCTGTGCTTCCAGACCTCTCCACTGAAGTGTGTTCCTTCTCATCCATATCTGAGCAGGCTACTATGGGATAACGAAAGAGAAAGCATAACCATCCCATCCTTTCACAGTAGTAGGGTCCCTATTCCATCACAGGAGTAGGGTCCCCATCCCTTCACAGGAGTAGGGTCCCCATCCCTTCACAGGAGTTGGGTCCCCATCCCTTCACAGGAGTAGGGTCCCCATCCCTTTACATGAGTAGGGTCCCCATCCCTTCACAGGAGTAGGGTCCCCATCCCTTCATAGGAGTAGGGTCCCCATCCCTTCACAGGAGTAGGGTCCCCATCCCTTCATAGGAGTAGGGTCCCCATCCCTTCACAGGAGTAGGGTCCCCATCCCTTCACAGAAGTAGGGTCCCCATCCCTTCACAGGAGTAGGGTCCCCATCCCTTCACAGAAGTAGGTACCCATACATTGGACTATAGGAAATCGCGAGAGGCTTGAACAGGGAGGAATGGGTAGGAGTCGAGACAAATGCATACAGTAAACATGTGGGGGCAAAGGAGAAGAACGGAGGGGAGGGAAGGAGAGGGGGGGAGGTGAGAATGGAAGAAGGGAGAAGAGAAAGAAGGGAGGAAAGTAGGTAGTGTCGTAATGCAGGGAGAGGTAGAAAGGACTGGGGAGGAGAAGAGGGTGACCTGAAAGTCATAGAAATATCTATTTGGGTTACATCCCTCTCTGCTTTTACGCTAACCAAAAACACACACCTCTCTCGCACACAAGCAATAGAATATGCACCCCACATACACACATACCTTTGAAGGTAATGTACACTCAGTGTAAATTAATTCCCATCACTAAGTTATGTGCCGGAGAAGAGATCGTTCTACTGTGTCCCTTTGATCTTACACCACCACAGGAAGGACTGGATTGTTGGCACATAGCTGCACACGTGTGTACACACATGTACAATGTAGTTGTACATACAAATGTGAGCACATGGCTGCACACATGTGAGCACATGGGTGTACACATGTGAGCACATGGCTGTACACATGTGAGCACATGGGTGTACACATGTGAGCACATGGCTGTACACATGTGAGCACATGGCTGTACACATGTGAGCACATGGGTGTACACATGTGAGCACATGGCTGTACACATGTGAGCACATGGTAGCACACAGGTGAGCACATGGCTGTACATAAGTCATACAGTGTACATGGGTAATTCAATCCATTGAAGAGTTGGACATTAGTTTCCCTGCGACCCCATCCCCAGGAGAGCCCCCTAATTACTGCATGATTATGGAATGTGGCTTGATCCTCATACTGGACAGAATTACTGGGTTGGGAAGCCTTCAAGGACTGTAGCCAATTTTACCTATACTGCTGGCTCCTACACTGGTAAACTGGTTCGAGACTGACAGCAATTCAATTGGAGTCATTCATGTCAGAAGATTTTTTCCAGTTGGAACTATTTTAGAAATGTACATGTATTCTAAAGAGATGTTTCTACATAATCTAATTGTACTTGCTTGGAGCTGTAATTTCTGTGTACTAATTATAAAGTATTCACTCACTACCCAATGCATGACCAGACCAAAAACTAATCAGTTTTACGCCCACAACAAGTATGAACAGTACCATGTACATATGCACACATCACGTCTATGAGTTTATCACTATCCTCAATAATAATGGCAAACTGAGTGTGTGTTTTCCTTTCAGTTTCTCCACCTTGTTAGCTGTTACCATTTTGGGGTGTTACAGTTTTAGCTTAGTTGTTGAGCATGGATTGACTCTGTCCCTTGCTTTCATGCAGAGCCAATCACGCACCATTCTTTGATTCCCCTTTTTAATAAATAAGTGTACTGTGTGCGTATGTGAGTGAACCAGGCACACACACACACGCACACACACACACACGCACACATACATGCACGTGCACACACACACATGCACAGTATACACTAGTAGACATTACAAAACAGGGTGATCAAGCTTTGGGTTAATGCGTGAGGGAGCCAGCACAGCTCTGCATGGTTCATGGAGAGCAAGGCACAGCATCAATCCATCCTCAACAACAATAACCCAGAATGGTATAGCTAACAAGGTAAAGAAACTGAACTGAAAATGAAAGAACATTCATACAGTAAGCCAGCATGACTCTTACGCTTGGATCTCTGAGTCCTGAGGGGAAAAAGCCCACGATGAGCTCATAGACATGATGTGTACTAATGTATGTGGTACTGTTGATGCGTTGTGGGCATGGCCGTACAAAGTAGTGAGAATATTGTACATTCAGCATGCTCAGGGGTGGATACAGGAATTTTGGAAAGGGGGGGGGGGGTCTGACATGAATAATCAACTTGGGGAGGGAGCGGAAGGGGGATGTGCCCCCTCCCACACAAAGCGTGGAAGCTTTTGGGGGTCCTGCACTTGTGCACTGGATGATACGCTATATCACGTGGGGTGTTGTTAATTGGTTTCGTTGATAGTACTGATACTTAATTTTATTCATCACCAGATCTGAGGGGGGTCCAGACGCCACCGATCCCCCCCCACCCGTATCAGCCACTGATGCTAATGTGACAAATAGAAAATGTCTCCTATGCAAATATGTAGAAACTCCTCTTTATAAATGACTACATGGCAAAATTGAGAGAAAAAGCCTTCGGACACAAGTGACTCCAATTGAAGTGCTATCAGCCTTGAACCAGTTTTCCCTCCAGCCGCAAAGATAAAATTTGTAATGGCTATATAGTCCTCACGTTTCTCAAATACACGTAGCATGAGAAGCCACATTCCATAGCCATTCGGTAACTATGGCCCAATATCTAGTCTCAAGCTCTAGAATGGACCCACACTGTAATGTAGCACCAGCCATGCCCACAACATGTATGAAATGACATCAAGTCTATAAGGTTATCGTTTGCTCTCTCCGCTCAGCAACACCTCCATCTTTATCACACCTTCATCCACACCTCCATGTGCACACATCAAACTAAAAAGCTTTGGAGGTACTATCAACCACCATTACACTTCTGAATATATAATGTGTAAGTGTCGTGTGCTTATGTGTATATACATGTGCATGTGTGTATCTGTGTGCATGTGTGTATGTGTGCATGAGGGTGCATGTGTGTATATGTGTGCAAACAGACACATGATGACATTACAAGCTCGGTTTCTGCAGATACATCCACCTGGCAAGTGTAAGTGCTGGAACTACCCTCTTTTATGGGATAACACTACGCTCGGTCAGTAACCTTATTGACAACGAAAAGTCACTCAGATGGCATTTGAAATGGTACTGCATGTAACTTGTTGGCATGCAATACCATTTCAAATACCAACGGAACTCGCAATAAGCGGATAGAATGACTAAGGTACAAATATAATACGCAAACAAACGCGCCACCCCAGGTCGGTTTCCCCTACGACCTGTCCACACCAAATGAGCGTACGTACGCAGAACAAGCTACACAGTTTAGACGGAGATAACATATACAGGTTCAGACACCCGAGCATTTAGCGGTCGGTCGCTTGCACCGGCTACCTCTCCATACCAATATTTAACGACCCGTAGCAGCTTGGGGCACAGGTGTGGACAGCCTTCAGCCTATGCATGTGTGACGTGTGCGCATAGTCACCAGGCTTATTTGTAGACGCTGATCGTCGCACGGCGCACCGCGATAGACCTCAAACGCGAGAAACCCAAGCACTCACCTGCCATAGCTGTACAGATTACTTCAGAGAAGCAATTCAGTCATTTGCTGGCAAAATAAACTTCCGGTGTCAATTTACATATAATGACTTAACCACAGAAAAATTGTGGGCGTACTATTATTAATATTTTTGTGAAGAATGAGACGAATACAGAGTGAAAGGGTAGTGCTAGTGATACTATTAAGTTTAGAATGGTAGCGGCTGGGGGTACATGCACCTTGCACCCCCCCCCCCCCCCCCCCCCCCCCCCAGTCTAGCGTGACATCAAGTTATATTACTCTGTTTACCGCACACCGGCGTGACGTCACCAATAACCGACTGCAACCTGTGTCCATAAGATTCCACGAATGGCAGGTGAGATACAAGCTCATGATACAAGTGTCTGTAACCAACAGTTCAAGTGCAATAATTAATATATCGTTTCGTGTACCTATGCACCCAAGTTGACGCAACCATCCCTACCCCCCCCCACGGCGCAAAGGGCAGAGGGTACGTGCGGGAGCCCCCTCCAGCTCCAGCTAAGGTGTATGGGGGAGCGCTGCAAGCTCCCCCATTTTCGCCCCAGAAGCTTTGCAAGTTTCGCGTTATAAGGAATTTCATACCGTTTCTGCCACAAAATTTTTTTCTCATCTCCCTCTCCCCCCCCCCCCCCCCCCCCCTAAATCCGCCACTACTGAATATATATATATATATATATATATATATATATATATTTGTACATGCGGAAACAAAATTGGGCCTCTATAGTAGGGCATATTCATAAGTTAAGGACATGATGATACACTCCAGGAATCTTGCAGCGAATCTGGTCAAACCCTTAGAGTGCCATATATGGACAGCTGATGTGTATTGTATGTAATGGTACCTCTTTTAAATGCCACCTAGTTGCACTGATGTTTCCTTAGTGTTTAGTTGCAGTTTCCTGTGGCTTCTTTTCAACATATATAAGGAAACTGCCTTTTGATCAATTACTTCCGTTTTCTATACTTGTTCGAACAAACTTCAAAACATGGACACAGTACAAACACATGCACATTACACGCAATGCTTATAGCGTATCTCCAAGCAATAAACATGCTCTGCACATTGTGTGTGCATGTACATTGCAGTAAGCACATCTGTGTGTGTTCCTGTTTGGAGATCTGATGCACTCTTTATTGAATAGGGGATATTATGAAATATGCGGGTGTATTGTATTTCCATTTGAAAAGTAGGACGTTTAGCTCTCTGTAATCTCATCCCCGTTTCAGATATGGGACAGCCCTATATTTACTTCATGGCTGTGGAATGTGGCTTATCATGCTCATACCATACTCAAGGAGGTTAAATAACTACGTTAAGAAACCTTCGGTGACTATAATTTTATCTTTGCTGCCAGCTCCTTTGCTGGAAAACTGGTCAGTTCAAAACTGATGGCACTTCCCAGGTCACAGTGTTGAAGTCTTTTAGATTATACTAGTCAAAATGAGATGTTTGTATTTTTGCTATACTAGCTTGGATACATATTTTCTGTGCGCCGTATCAACACACTTAAAATGCAGTAATTAGAACTCAATCACATGTGACCAATAACTGAGCACTTTCATGCTTGAAGTGTACATTTCTATGAGTTTATCTCCCTCAGGACTCAGAGGCTTGGACTTTTGAGCAGCACATGTATACACTGAGTGTAATTGGTTTTCTCCACCTTGTTTAGCTATATTTTAGATTATCCTTTTTAGTCAGTAATAAATAGTGTACTGTACATGTGTGTGTGTGTGTGTGTGTGTGTGTGTGTGTGTGCTTTGTGTGTGAGTACTAGGCAGGAGGTTTAACACATACACACACACATTCATGCATAGTATACACTGGTAGACTTTACAGAACAAGATGATCAAAATGCATATTGTACTACAGTGTACCATGTGTTGCGTGGCTTTGGCATTGGTTTATGCATGAGGAGCCAGCCGGGCTTTGCATGGTTCGTGGAGACTCAAATGTGCATGGTACATTTCATACTCGTGGGCTTAAAACTGATTACTGATTACCACTGAATAAGGGTACTGAATACATTCCAATTGCAGTACGTTCAGTGTGTTGATACAATGAACAGAAAATACATCTCCAAGCATGTACTACTTAGAAACATTTCTCAAGAATAAGTTTCTAAAAGAGTTCAACACGTAACTTATCCAATTTTAGAGATAACCCCTTCTGAGACAGATGACAACAATTGAAATGCTATCAATATCAAACTGACCAGCAGTAAAGATATTTTAGCCTCGAATTATTCTATCTTCTTGAGCTTGTTTAGTACAGTAAGAGCAAGATAAACCACATTCCATAATCATGCAGTGATTATTATAATTAAGGCCCATTAGCTAGTCTCGAGCTCTGAAATGCGGGGCAAGGCCTAATGCCTTTACTATTCATGAATGTCAGCGTATAAAAAATGTGATCAGCTCCACATGATTTGTATTATCAGGCAGTGTATGTATATTATACTGTAAAATATGGAATAATTTCCCTCAGTTTCATGTGGTGACTACTTGAGTAGTGAACTTAATCCATCAAGCATTACAGACGGATACTGGCTGTATGTCCATGGTCCAGACCATCTAAGAACCCAAGAAGCCTTTGGAAAGTGGCTAGTATTTCGCAAGCGTGCCGAACTGGACAAGGCATGGCACACTATCAGACCGAGTGTGCAGAGCGGAGAACTGGGAGCCATAGCCGCCAAGTCTTCCACAGCACTTGAGAACCCAAATGCCTGGGACAAGGACACAGGTGTGATCTGTGTCTACACCACGGAGGACGACGCTGACCTGGTTGGCCTGAAGCTGGTTCACATGCTCAAGCATGACATTCGGTACAAGACAGACGAGGCCACACTCTCTGGCATGTATGCTAACAGAGGGGCAAAGAAAACCACTTGCAAAACTATATACTGGAATGATGGGAATCCATCTTTCACCAAATCCCGCAAAGCTTAGGCATCCGTGCATACATACATGTGCATTTGTCTAATTTTCAACTGAGTGATGTGTGATAATATCATTGCGCTGTAGTTATCTTGCATAAGCAATCATGTTCAAAGGCAGCACAGTTAACCTCTATAAACTACAGATTAAATTAGGTGTTTTCTTAGCACCTTTCAGAATATCACTTTCAACAGTATACAGTAGGCCCTGTCGAGTGTATGTATGAGGTAAGGTATATTATTTGGTTGCATGCTCTCATATCAGCAAATCTATACACGTGTATGGATATGGATGCACGTGCACCACTCCGGTCCGTTAGAAATGGGAATTTTCACCTTAGCTTGTTTATTCTTCTGTCATATAGGACTGTAAGAATATACTGTCATACACCCAATCTGGCTAACCATAAGCCTATCTGTGCTTGCTTTCAGTTCTCCGGCGGACATGCATTGTGATTTCATTTAATTCTACTATATGGTCTGCTATTAATATTATTATAGCTAGTCTGCAAAAACAGCTCATGTGAAATTGAAGTAAGAATTGACCGCATATAAAATTAGGTAACACTGTTCTTCCCTCGATGGGGGTACCTGTAAAAACGCTTTTTAAATTTATGCATGCATGTGTAAACCTATATGGCAGCCTTTTTTTCCACATTACACGTGTCAGGCCAGCAAGCACTAAATCTCTGCTAAAATATTTTTAAACCTCCGTGTGTATATTTCTAAATTAGGACACGCCTCATCTCGGCTAATGTAGCTACTTCAATATCGTAAGTAAAATTTGTGGCCGTATTATACGACAAAAATTCTGACCGAAAATTTCTATCCAGATATTGCACAGTCACAGATCGGGTGACAGCTCACGCCAGTGAGGTAGTATTTTGGTTTCCTTTTGTATTCCTCTTACAAGGTAACTCATCTTAGTAAGTTCTGTTGTCAAATTTTATTAGACATAATGCATTGATTAGATTTTGGCGCGTACAAAAATAGATACTTGAATTGGACTTATTGTGTACTTCCTTTTGGCGTTAAAAGGCAGGATCAAAGAGATGGGTGTTTGCTCTCTCAGTTTAGCTAAACCTGTATGGTTTATACCACAACTCCCCGCTCATTCCCAAAGGGTATCCAATAGGGCCTGCGTTGTATCTCAACATACTTCTAATTCGCTACTGTAAAACTTCAAACAGTAAATCTGCGTTGTGAAGTGCCCAATCCAGTAGAAATAGTCATGTCAAGTAAGACTAGTGTATTTTTGGTTTCATATTGCTCAATCTTAAAGTATCTCTACATCAGTGTAGCACACCTTATTGCACACCTTTTTATTAAAGAGGCACAGAGAAGTAGAGTGGATATTGACACATCCTATGATAACCTGTCTTGACATAAAATAGGGTGATTCAAGCTTGTTTTCAATGGGCTTCTCGTACCCAGGCATAGCAGTACCCACTGCGTTATGTCATCTTGCTTCTTGTATGAGCTATATGTATTAGCTTACATTAATTATGTTATTCTTATTTCAGCTAGAATGAAGACTCTTTCAGATTTTAACAAGTTTGTATATAATTTCATATGAGAATAGCACAGACATTAGATAAGGACTGGTGATTTATATTAATGTATGGAACAGTGTCCAGCAGAGAATTGCACTTATGATACTTTTAGTTTATCAAATTTTCCTGACAAGCAAAAAAAAAAGAACGCTCGCATTGAGATGCACAGCTAATTATGAACTCAGTGCTTAATAGTCCCAATTTAGGATCCTGGATGTGTAAGGAAGGACCTTATGATAGAAGCTCTTTGGAGTTCACGGAAAATTTCAAAACTTAAAGAACTACCCAGATTGGTGATTTTGCTGGACACTGTCCCATATATCAGGACCCACAGTAGTAGGTCCTATGGAGGATTGGATCCGTAGGCGTGGTTATCGATCGAGCGTTAGAAAACAAAATATACGCTTCGTAGTCACTTGCCAGTCGCTATAAAATCTACCCAAAACACGCTGTATCTAAAGTACAACGCGCGTTGTTTGCAACGCTGCCGTTTTCTCCAGACGGTATAGTTGATCCCTCACTCACTCCAAGAGATGATACAAGGCAGGTGTATTACGTGTTGCTTGAAAGGGCACTAAATAGCAATAAAAACTTACCAAGTAAAGGTCATTTAAAGAAGCGCATGAATGGTTGGCTGACAAAGTATGCACTAGATAAGGGCATCGAATCCGCCATTTTTTCCTTTCGTCAAACATAACTCAAGTTAGGAAAAGTGGAAAAATATGAGCTTTGCGCCAAAATGTAGCGCTAAATGCGACGTTTCATCCTTTGTGGATATTGAAACTATATTGTTTATTATCAGTTCGATATAGTCTCGTACCCAGACCCTCAATCCCACAGCTGCGGATGGATTACTTCACCCCTACGTGGAAGAGGGTCTGGCGCATAGATTTGGTTCTGACTTTTCTCGATTTTGGAGGACCAATCAGATTTCAGCACGGTCTGACGTCACGGTCGCAACATTGTAATTGCATTCCATAGCAATAATGAGTCAAGCAGCGATTAGAATGTCGGGGACTAACTCGGAAGATCGCTAGACGCCGTTATTATTCGTGCACCCCAAAGACTGACTGCAAGATGGAGACAACCACAAGGACAGCAGAGAGCACCTCCCGATAGAAGAAGCTCATGACAAGGGCCTCCAAACCCACCACCACACCCACCAGGTGCACTGTCACCTCCCCCACCCACACATAGGACCAACAGACGAGAGGCAGCGTGTAGTACCAGTAATACTGGATGGGGGAGGATTGGTACCAAAAAACCATAACAATAATGGCCACCACTGTGGCTACCTGAACTAGCACCATTTTGGGGCTGCAGTGCCCCACCCCTCCACTGTTAGCTCCCGCCTTCCTACAAGAAGGGGGCGACTTCTCCTCCAAGACCCAGCAAAAAGTTCTTGGGCAAGATTCTTGCCAAGAAGAGCAAGATCTTGGCAGGAGGCCAAGATATTGCCAGGAGGCTGAGATCTTGCCATATATCTTGGGTAAGATCTTGGCCAAAACTTGGCCGGCATAATCTTGGCACCTTGGGCAAGTCTTGGGAAGTTGGTCAAGATCGTGGGCAGGAATCATGTTCAAGAACGTTTTCCTGGGCGATGGCCACACCCAGCAAAAAGTTCTTGGACAAGATTCCTGCCCAAGATCTTGACCAACTTGCCCAACTTGCCCAAGACTTGCCCAAGATCTTGCCCAAGGTGCCAAGATTATGGCCGGCCAATTTCTGGCCAAGATCTTGGCCAAGATCTTACCCAAGATATGGCAAGATCTCAGCCTCCTGGCAAGATCTTGGCCTCCTGCCAAGATCTTGCTCTTCTTGGCAAGAACCTTGCCCAAGAACTTTTTGCTGGACAAGCACACACGCCAGCCACCCACTAAGCCTACCGTCACGACAACCTTGAGGGGCAGCCTGTGGTAGGTGTGGTAGTGCCTCATACCCTCTTTGCACAGAGCTATGAGGCTGCGGGACAGGTCCGCGACCTAGTCTGGGGACCAGACTGATGGTTGTACTATCAGTCTGGGAACAACCGCGCATCGAACTAGTTCCTTTGGAATGTTATGAATTTATAATGTGGTTTTAGTGGTTCTTTTCAAAATATATTCATTCAGCAAGGTCCCCAGACTTTTCTGTGCGCCTTATTCAGAGATGATGGTAAACTGCTTCGCGTGTGGGAAGGACATAGGAGTGAGTACTGAAAGACGAAGTTTTCTGGTGAAAGACCATCAGAGAGTAAACTACGTGTACTTCATGATTGGCGGTCCATGGTACAAGAGGAGTTGTTTCTAAAGGCCGACATACACGGGTCGACTTCTGCCGATTTTATCGCCTGCAACTCAAATGAATATTCCGTAAAACTTTTGTTTACTGAAGTTTCACCCGTATTCATTTGAGTTGCAGGCAATAAATCGGCAGGAAGTCGACCCGTGTATGTCGGCCTTTAGTGCATGGAGAGTATCAACCATTTATTCCAACCATACACCAACAAAATGTGCCGATCATGCATCAGACCGTTTTGACATCAACGGATTGCAGCTTCTCAGATCGCAGGAACGAGAGACATCCAGCCATAATTGTGGGAAGTCATTCTACTCCTGTAACGGTTCCCAGCAGATGGTCAAATACAATCGGGAGGCACGCGTAACATAAACGTTTTCCATATCCTGTTGGAAGGACTGCAAAAACATCATTGCCAGTGATGAAAGCCAGAATAACTTTCTAATTGATGGCTCTTTACGTCAGCAAACGAAGCAACGATACGAATAGCGTCTTTATGTGTGTCCATTACAGGAACTAGAGGTTGCAAGTAATGTTATTCATAGGGATGTAGGTTAAAAAATGATATTCATGTGTGAAGTAGGGCATAAATGAGATTCATGCTGACTGCAGAACGGAACAACTTTGATGCGCGGTTGTTCCCAGACTGATAGTACAACCATCAGTCTGGTCCCCAGACTATCCACGACCCTCTGGACATGGTGGGCGTTTATTAGAGTATCAATCTCGGCCATCCTCTTTGAAAGCTCCACGGGCAACAGCCCGGGAAAGGATCTGAAGAGCAAGGGGAGAGAGCTGTTCTGTGTGCGCTCCGTCTTGACCCTAAGCTGCGCGGTACAAAGACTAGAGTCCTGCGTATGCCTTCCCAATTGTCGTCTTTGCGAGCAGTCCGACACAGACACCGAACAGACTTTGCAGTGATTCATTCCGCACTAAAGTACACGACGACGACACTTATGACGATACATAAACATTCAAAACAAGTCAGAATCTCGATCAATGCACGTAGCAATCCACCCGCAGCTGTGGGATTGAGGGTCTGGGTACGAGACTCAGTTCGATATGTGTGCGTGGGTGTATTTTTGCCGATTTATAAAAAATGAAGTATAGTTGCGATGGAAAGTTGGATAAGGATCGTAACTAAATGCTTGGACCCATATTTTATCGGCCTTTCGTCCATACAAATTGCTATTGGTCTGTATTGGATGTTTGATCTAAGTGCCCAGGTCAATGATTATTTGATCAAGCATGTGGTCTTGTACGTGTGTGTTCATGTTTGTGCATGCTTTTTGGCGGTAATTGAAACATTCCTTCGCGTCAACAAATGCCAAGAAAAGCTCAAAGAGATTGGTACAATTTGAACAAAGAGAAGATTTTGCATGAACGTCGTTTGGTGGCAAGCAAAGTAAAAGCCAGAGAACGTTACCAGGCGAACTCTGAGCAGAAGCGAGCCGACGAACGACAACGGTATAAAAGAGATCCTGAAGCGAATTGGGCCAGGAAAAGAGCAAGATACAGACCCTCGTCATCCTATTTTATCTTCCCATGCATGTATCAACATGCATATACTTCCTTCTTACTGTAGATATGATGATAACCCTGGATCGAAGCGAGACGCTGAACGGGTGCGGTACTAAAAGATCCTGAAACAAAGCAAGCAAAGAAAAGGGCAATATATGACGCAGACCCTGAATCGAAGCAAGACACTGAAAGAGCACGGTACCAAAAAGACCCTGAATTCAAGCGGGTTGGTGAGAGCAAAAGCTACCTTGTTCATACTGAAGCAAGAAGAGCAGTTAAAAGGGCTAAATATTCAGCATGGTCTGATCTAAACACTGCCTCCCAAGTGCTGGTTAATAAGAAGTCAAAGATTAAACAATGAGTCCATGCCATGTAATACTGTGTACTATATAGCAAGTACTGTGGTGAAATAAGTGAGTAAATTACTGAGCACTCTGATGTGTAATTTAACTGGTGAAATAAAGTAATGTAATGTTTGGCAGCAGTGTACATAATAAATAAATTGCTTGGCTTAGCACTGCATGTTCAGAGAGAAAAAGCAGAAAATCTGTACTTCAATAAATACACTAGTCACATTTCAGATTGAAATGGAATTAATATGAAGAGCTCAGAACCATACTTATATGAAACATCATACACATGATAAACTTATGTTAGCAATCCCTGTTAACACTAATGACTGACGTAAATAATGATATGGCGGATAAAAGTTAGGGTGAAAGTATAGCACAATGTGATGTCAAACAAGGCTACAATACAGCCCATATTCTGTGTATGTGCACTGTTTGGCATTCAGATTTTGTTTAATGACCAGTGTACTCTTGAGGTAAAATTAAATAGCCTGGGTTTTATAATGAGCTCAAAGCATGTGCACAGTTGTCTCTATATGTGGGTGAGTGACTGTTTGCATGTGCATGTATATATGCGGCCAAAAGTAGGCAACAATGAGTGAGTGTATGGACTCATGATACCCTGCCTTGAGCGGATAATACATGTATTTCTGATCAAGCAGATTTACATGGGGACCTATTCCCTTGGCTAACATAACAGCAGACATTGTATGTCAGAACTGTTATACTAAGAAATGAGTTTGAAAGTGGATCATCCCAATTGGATTTGATATACTGACTCCATTGTTTCTTTACACGTTTTGATCCAGCTATATATTCATTTACATGTATGCATATAGCAGATCGTTCACCGCGCTAGGACTGTGTATGAACACCCCTCAATATAATACCACACAATACGAGGAACTCATGACGAAGGGTAAACGAAGTTTGTATATAGGGGGATGTGGAATACCCGTACTAAACTGGTTTTGAGTCCTGCTCTGTGCATCACAGTACTAAACTGATTTTGAGTCCTGCTCTGTGCAGCAAGCTTAGGATTGCCTCAGCATGCAGATTAGGGCGTGTAACCTTTTTTATAATTATTTCGACTATGAAAAAAGGTCCAATCAGTTTTTCAGGTTTATAGCATCTTGCAAATCGGTTAGTAGAAACTATAAATCGATTTTGGCGAATTAATGCACTATTAATTTGCCAACGATTACGTTTTTCCAGGTTTGTCCTTTTTTAATAATGGCATGATAAATCACAGTTTCTCATGTCTAATACTAGCATAGGCAGTTTTATTGCTCATCAGTTATTTATGCCAAGTTTATATCATTAAAACAACAAAGATAGTATCCACAGGGACTAGGAACGATGTACATGCCAATATTACGCCAAACCCATGATTCAATGGCGGCGGATTGTGACCCGCAAGCATTTTTTTTCACCGAAAACATGTGGCTATTTGTTTCTCCGCTACCAGAGTACTCAGTACTAAGAATGGGAGAAGTAAGATTTCAGTTTACTGAGACAAAATAAAAATGAATAGTTAGTCCATCCCACAGCTTGCGCTCTTTTCTTGTACAAAGTGCCTTAAACACGCTGTACATGTATCATACCCATCCGCCACAATTGGCAGTTATAATCCATTATTCGCCCTCATTATAAGTACTGAGCAGTGCCAGCTAGACACCTCATGGTGGAACACCGTTCCACGCATATGACAAAGCCGCCAATCGAGACATGTACGATATTCAGTACGTCATGGCCGAACGTCTGGAAACAAGCCAGTGTACCGTGCAAAAGAGTACGGAGCGCGTTTGATTAATGCACATGTACAATACGTGCGAACATGTAGATTTAAATAGCCGTGCCCAGCTAGGACCCCACCGCGTATATTGAAGGAGGGCACTGATGGTTACCTTCAGCCGGGTCCCCAGACGTGCGACTAATGTTTCTTTTTTAACCCGTTAGTATGCCTTGGTACAGGTGGGAAAAGCGAAGGGCATATTAAAAGGGGTAATCGATTTGCTACCGATTTTTTTTGCATATGAAGGAAACGAATATCGACTAATCGCGACTAAGAAAAACAGAATCGGTTATTTCAACTAAAGGAAATTCTGGAATCGGTAACTGTCACGCGAAAATTGGTCCGGCCAAAAATTGGTCCGGGCGGACCACTTTTCGCTGCCAAAATTGGTCCGGGTGCCAAAAGTGGTCCGGGTGCTAACTGACGGTTAATTACCAAAATATTTATAAATACCTAATCCACGTGGCGTTTTCAAATTATGGACGACAGTTTAGAGCAGTTCGGAGATGATGCAACCCCTTCAGGTACTAACAATCGGGATCTGCTAGAAGCGGTGTTTCAATATCTGTCAGAAAAGAAGTACCCATTGGGGTCTGATGATAGTTCAAAAGAATTATTAGAAAAAAAGACGCTATGTTTGTGATTCGAGAAAGTGTGATGTATTTCAAGAAAAAAAGAGGGGCAAAGTACGTACGCTGCATGGGCACTATCGCAAAACAATTCACTATTTGTATTGCGTATAAACTTGCAGGTTGTGGAAGTTCAGTTAGTGAGAAACCGCCGCGAACAGCTGAAGATTTTAGAAGCCTGTCACTTTGACCCAACAGCCGGCCACATGGGAGAAAAGAGAACAATTGCTAGGATCACAGAACGTTTCATATGGAGTGGAGTTGTCGACGATGTGAAATAAATGGCAAGTAAATTGTTAAAATTCCACCTTAATACATCAGTTTTATTATTATTCTTATAGATATGCTCCTGTGATACATGTCAAAGAGCAAACCGAAAAACAGTGACACAAACCGCCCAGCTAAATCCAATAACAGTAAAATTTCCGTGGTTTCGTGTGGGTATTGATTTTGTAGGACCACTGAAGCCTGTGTCTACCAAAGGAAACATATCCTTACAATAAGTGACTATTTTACTAAATTTGTTGATGCTATTTCACTACCAGATAAGAGCGCTCATCATGTTGCAGGTTCATTATTTAAAGTAATTCTGTCACAATATTGCAGAATAGTAACAATTCATTTACGTTTACCATATACAGATCTTTATGAGATTGGGCATTCCAAAGGTGTTGACAACTGACAATGGAAGTGAATTAAAAAATCAGAGATTGACAGCGATGTTAGGAATAAAACGAATTTTTACTACACCATACCACCCACAGGTTTGTTTATAACTACACATGTATGTGTATCATAGAGCAAAATGATACTATTGTTTTTTGATATGAGCATGCATCTTTGAATAGATATGTAATGTAATGTAATTGGTATTTGCCTAACTACTGCAACATATGTTAAAGAATTCAAGCAGTTAATTAATTTCAATCCTGAGTTGCAAAGCACTGCGTTCTATCGCAAACACCCTATATATAAATCAATGTGCTAAATTTATATACATGTATACCTCCTTTGCACTCATAGGCTAATGGCCTTGATGAAAGATATAATCAAGCACTGCAAAATATGTTGGTGAAGTTTGTGTCAGAAATAAAGGAAATTTGGGATGAATATGTAGACACCTGTGTATATGCCTATAACACATCAGTTCATGATCAACATCATTCTCACCATTTGAGGTAATGTATGGACACAGAGCAGGTTTACCAATAGACATTGAAATGGATGAAAATAATTTACAAAA
Source organism: Eunapius fragilis (assembly GCA_963681505.1). Lineage (NCBI taxonomy): Eukaryota > Metazoa > Porifera > Demospongiae > Spongillida > Spongillidae > Eunapius > Eunapius fragilis. The sequence continues at coordinate 2,695,027 of OY811980.1, read as the reverse complement.
ATTGTGATGTCAAGGAAAGTGATACCACAAGTATCATGGCTTCTTTAACTGAACAGCGTCTTCAAATACTGCAAATAGCAAAGGAAAATATTCAAAAAGCCCAGAACAGAAAAAAATCCACTTATGACCGAAAACAGTCTAGCCCAAATGCGTTTGCTGTTTGTCAATTAGTCTTGAGAAAAGATTTCCGAAGATAGAAGAGAGCAGGAGGGAAGCTACATTGACACACCATTTATCGGTCCTTATCTTATAACCAAGTGTCATAGCAAGGGAATGTATAGGCTTGAAACAAGTGCTAGGCATGTATATGTAAGCAAATTGTTCCTACAGAGACTTTCAGTACAGAAAATCATGGTTCCATTGCAACAGCAAAGAATTCAAAACAAGAAGATCCACTACAGTGCCAGGATACATATGAATTGGATAAACATGAAGTAGCAGCTAATGAAAATGATGATTTTCACTCTACTGCAATCAAGGAGCAGCTTTATTCATCCAATCTTCATCGCCTATGGAGGAGACTGGTGCATGGTCATTGCAGTTTGAGACCAAAGAAGATGACAATGAATTTGATGTAAGTTCTAATTTATGATACTTTACATGCTATGTGTTCTCGATTATGCATACATATGTAGGACAAAAGAATTGACTTGCAGCAAGGTGAATATGCACTGAGTAAGAATCTTGATGTGTCTTTATGGATTGAATACAGAGCATTTTATGGTAAAGCACCACTCAAGAAGCTTTTGGAGGAAACTTTGTCATTGTGAATGAGAATCTACAGGACAAATTTGACAAATTCATCAAAAAGGTTTACACCTGCATTAACAGTGAACATAGGCTGGTTTAAGCTGTTCAACTGCTTCAGTTGTGGTGCAGATCATTAAATAGTTCACATCAAACTTGGCATGTGCTTGGCACAAAATATTACCTAATGTCTGCGTTTGATCTTGACAGGTTATGTGAATGGGTCTATGCCAAAAGAAGTGTAGGCAATGATATATTACTGCAGTGCAATGAACAGTGTATAAAACAAGCTGTTGAAGTAGTCTCTGAAGAAGAAGGAGATGTAATAATAAAGTACAAACCTGTTTGCAGTGATTGGCATGCAAATTATTGGGGTTGGAGTACATTACTGCATGGAAACCACACCACACATTTATTCCAGCCACTGTTGGTTCCTGTATCCAAGTGTCCTTCAGCAACGGCAAGGATTAAACCTGATGGTAATTGCTTTTTTCGATCGATCGCTCTTGCTGTGACTGGACCCCAAGAATACCATCACGAAATCCGTTTACTCATTACTACTTATATGATTCAGAATTACTCACACCCTAAACTTTCCTGCCTTCTTCCTCCTAACGAGCCAATGGAGTGTTATGTAAAACGTTCAGGAATGCAAGTGTTGGGAGCCTGGGCAACGGAAATTGAAATAATAGCAACTCCCTGTTTGCTCCAAACGTCTATATACGTGTACGGACAATGTGGAATAGGCAAAAACACTCACCAGACCAAGTAAGAGATGACCCTCATCAAGACGAATGCATCTATATGTAACAAATTTAAACAATCATTTTGAAACTGTTAAGAAAATGTAACATGCGTGCATTTATGCCACTATTTATCGCATATTAACCTATTCTTTATCGTATGTAAATGTTCATATTCATTCTAGAGCACTAGCAAAGGCTGGGAGTTAACTGCAATACTATAAATGTCTCTTTGCAATTGCGCAAGACAATTAATTAGTCATTGTTAAAATGCAGAACTGATTCCTACAATTTAATTTACCTGGACCACTTTTGGCAACCCGGACCACTTTTGGTAGCGAAAAGTGGTTCGCCAGGACCAATTTTTGCCCGGACCAATTATCGCGTGACAGTTCCAGTCGTTTCATATAATATAATAATTCTACAAAATCAGACGCCAACACACACCAGGTAATCTTATTTTCGTCGAGATACTGATATGCGTACTGATTACAGAGTTCAATGAGCTGCTCAGCGAATGTATCCACAATAAACAGACAATGCTAACACAATACCCCACATAATATATAAACTCTTACACACAACACACAAATAAAAAACTCACCAGACACACCAAAGAATGCTAGATAGTGTACCTTTGTTTAAGGCATGTACCCTAAGGTGCTGTAAACAGGTGAGGTTGTCTCCTTCATCTTCCACACCGCCTTCTTGGTCTTCTACTGTCACCATGTCAACTCCTTCCTTTCGAGTTCCGCTCTTATACCACTGCTGCTTACACACTTTGCGAATGTGTCCTGTCTTCTGACACCTAAAACATCGAGCGGTAAAAATGGGGCACTTATCTGCCACATGGTCAGCTCTCCCACAGCGAAAACATTGCACCGTCGAACCCGGAACACTTTTCTTCACCATATGCACAGTAACCCTGACTCTTTGCCAAGATTTCTCTCAAACATTTTCCCGCTGCCTCTTGTGCTTGTGCAATTTTCAATACTCCGTCTAACGTCAGTTTTGCTTCCAACAGCAACAGTTTTTGGATTCTTTCATCACTTACTCCAGACACCAGCCTGTTTCTTAACATTTCTGACAGCGCTTGCCCAAAATTACACCATCTCGCAACCTCCCTCAAGCGGCATACATTACTCGCCACCGGCTCACCTTCCTGTCGCTAAGAAGTGTGGAACCTGTATCGTTGAACTATCTCTGACGGTGGGGGACTCAGGTGCTGCTCCACGATATTCTTAACAATTCATCATATGTTTTATAACAATAAATTATTGCATACATTATTATACATTATTGTTCGTAATATGACCCGTATATGATGTAGCATTACAATCCATTTCTCACGCTCTTTTCAGCTATGGTAATTTTGCAGCTTAATATCTTCTTTTTTTTTAACTTCGAGTAAATTACCTACGTACGAAAGTGTCCTAAAATTATTGTTCGCACCTGTATCAATTCATGCGGCCATAAATTGCGTCATTTTATCCCATCCAATGTTAATGTCACGCGGGGCTTCTATCCTTTGTTACCGTTTGAAGAGACGATCATGCATGGTAAAGTGGGATGCATTAATAGTAGTACAGGACCATATCATGGCTAGATGTAAGGTTCCGACAGTGTACGTACGTACGGTACAATCTGACGTATGACAGGATGATTTCTTAACTTTATCGATCCTAAATAAGAACCTTCGTTTACTTCTAGGAGCGGCTTAAAATTGGTACGGTTGAAGTTTCCAGCAATATTGCGCTGCATGTAAATTTAAATAAATTCAAATATCTGAGAGCACACGTGCAGTATGATAAAGGTTTTGCATATTATATGCTTGAATATATTGCATGACATTATTTATAGATAATACAGTGGAGCACTTTTATATACAATCATGATAAAGCCAGTACACTATCCATCAAACTCAAAATCACCTATAATGTAATCAACTAATAACTTATCTACTGTCATTTTTTCCTCTTCCCCATCATCTTCTGTTAATTTGGAACCCATTATGTAATAGTCACTTTTGAACTCTTAACATTGATTATGTGTCAACAGTATAAGCATCTTCATCATTGAAAAACCATAGATGACTGATAAACATGCCATTTGAACATCATCAACAATACTTTGAATAAAACTTTTTTTTCATTGATATGTTGTCCATCAACTGAAGTTGAATCCCAAGATAAAGTAATATTGCCTTGCAAGTAAATTACTTCCCTACGTGAAGGTCACTAGTTCATATGCCATCATACCAACTGTAGACTTGCATGGCATAGTGTCTAATGACACACCAGATAGTTCTTTCACAGCAGCGTTAATTACTGAACAGGCTGCTTTAACAGGTACTTCATATTCTTAACAATAACAAGTTGCTCTGCGACATGCTGTGCTGTCCTCCAATACAATGGCAAACACGTACACACACAACTCACATGTGAATTCAACACACACTAAAACGAAACGAGGAAACAGGCACAGTACTGCACAAAACTGTATCTGTTTTTGTGCGGGACTGCGCCTGTTTCCTCGTTTTGTTTTTGTGTGTGTTGAACTCACACGTCAGTTGTGCGTATACATTTGTACGTGTTGTGCCATTGTGTGTGTGCATGTGTGCGTATACGAACACACGCGTAGGCCTACGTGTAAAAGCACAAAAAAGCATGCGCGCACTGTCAGAAACGTGCACACATGCTCAAAGACCCAAAACCAAGCAATCTAACACACGCACATATACACTCATGCACTCACACAGACACGCACAAACAATTGATAGTATAAAATTCATAAGAAAAGGTCCAACGAATTTTCATGTATAAATGTTCACGTAATTTTGCATGCATTTACGCGCACGCCTCGCATAGGAATGATGCTAGGCGCTCGACGATAATGGGCATATTCGGCTAAAAAAAAATAAAACAAATGTCATACTAGAGTAATTGTTGAAACCTGTGAGCTATCGCAGAGGTAATGGCATTGAGGGTGATCGTCACCAACGGGCATTTTTTGATGTACGTGTTTTCCACCCAAATGCTCCCTCTTATCGAAGCACGCAGTTACCATCAGCATACCGGCTTCATGAACTCCAAAAGCAGAGGTCTTATTACCAACGTGTACGGGAGGTAGAACATGGCTCCTTCACTCCACTAGTATTTACCACATCAGGAGGAATAGGGAAGTGTGCTTCCGTAACATACAAGAGACTTGCCTCACTTCTATCAACCAAACAAGAGCAAAGCTATGGCTCAACTATTGCTTGGGTAAGATGCTGTCTTAGTTTCTCTCTCTTGCGCTCTTGCATCATGTGCCTAAGAGGTGCTAGACCATCACAGGGGCGAGCATTCAGATGCAGCGTGATTGATCTCGCTGTTGCAGAAGCCAAGGTTCCCTCAGCATCTGTTCATTAACTGCATCCTTTGTGTGCACATCCATACATCTTACCTTGTACCCATTTTTATTCTTATTATGAAATTTATACATGTATAGTGGAGCGTAGATCCCGATCTCAATAGCAATGACAACTGGTAATATCCTGATCTCTTCAGCAATGCACATACAATATATACTTACATGTCACACACCAAAAGGAGGGGTTCACACATTTGGTGCATGCATGGGTCACACACACAACTAAAGATCCAGTTGGATTAGGCCATGCACATGCTACTGCCAATAGGTGTTGATGAGATGGTAGCACTGATTACACATGTAATTGAGGGTAAAAATACAGAATTGGTGGGCGGCTTTAGTACCACGAAGGTTTAATATATTTTTTCAGGCTATAGGCCTTAGGTTTAGGGGATATACATTTCTACGATTAACTGCCCATCTGTAGACACACACAACATGAAGCAATGATATCACAACACAGCGGAAGCGCATTAGCGAGAGCGGATGTGTTTACCAACACACCGCAAAGGTCGGTCTGGTATATAAGTACGCAAAGAAACTCGCTTTGAATTATCTTCTAGTTCTCAGTCTGGAAATGTTCAAGCTGTTGGTACTCTTAGGAGCGCTCACCACTTTGGGGACCAGCAGAGTCGAAGCTGTACCTGCTAGAATCATGGATGTAAGTCTTGTGAGCCAAAATTTAGAAGTGTCACTTTCAGTCTGCACATCGATAGCGACAGGGCTTTTCTAGCTATATATACCGATTTAGAAGCGAATTGCATGGACACTTCTGCATGCAGAAAGACATTAGACGTAAATTATTGTGTGTAAGTAGGAGAGGATCCAAATCGCGCTAGTTTGTATATGAAAATTGTGTGGTATGATGCGCTGAAAATAGGAAGACATTGTCCGAAGGTTACAGCGAGCATTTAACATCCATACGCGAAGCGTGGAATTATTATGCTAATGTATAACCGCCTATTCCCGTCTTGTAAATTGGAGTAATTCAATTTAAAATGATCATGAATTAATTACAGGAATCTGGCAGATGTGGACCCAACTTTGGTGGGATCAGATGTTCACATAACCGCTGCTGCTCACAATTTGATTGGTGCGGCTTCGGTGATGCCTGGTGTGGAAGCGGCTGCCAAACGGGTTTCGGAACTTGCCAGGTACGCGCCATCTTAGCAAGCTAAGTTAATTAATTTAAGGGTGACGGGATAAATAAAGCGTAAGTGAAGAAAAGTGTGGTTTCCGATAGCGGGTCTTACCCTGTTTGCCTAAATGAACGCTGGTTCTGAGCGGAAGGGGTTACAAGGCTAGAATAGTTCCAAACACAGTATAGAGAGGTGTACTAAAGTAAGTATTAGATTTTCACGGACCCGGTGTTAAAAACTATTGTTTGTTACATGCATGCATACAAGTTCGATTCTATTCACGCATTAGGTGCGAACGACACCGGCGCCAATTATTGAAACTGGAAGGTGTGGACCCAACTTTGGTGGGATCAGATGTTCACATAACCGCTGCTGCTCACAATATGATTGGTGCGGTTTCGGTGATGCCTGGTGTGGAAGCGGCTGCCAAACGGGTTTCGGAACTTGCCAGGTACGCGCCATCTTAGCAAGCTAAGTTAATTAATTTAAGGGTGACGGGATAAATAAAGCGCAAGTGAAGAAAAGTGTGGTTTCCGATAGCGGGTCTTACCCTGTTTGCCTAAATGAACGCTGGTTCTGAGCGGAAGGGGTTACAAGGCTAGAATAGTTCCAAACACAGTATAGAGAGTTGTACTAAAGTAAGTATTAGATTTTCACGGACCCGGTGTTAAAAACCATTGTTTGTTACATGCATGCATACAAGTTCGATTCTATTCACGCATTAGGTGCGAACGACACCGGCGCCAATTATTGAAACTGGAAGGTGTGGACCCAACTTTGGTGGGATCAAATGTTCACATAACCGCTGCTGCTCACAATATGATTGGTGCGGTTTCGGTGATGCCTGGTGTGGAAGCGGCTGCCAAACGGGTTTCGGAACTTGCCAGGTACGCGCCATCTTAGCAAGCTAAGTTAATTAATTTAAGGGTGACGGGATAAATAAAGCGCAAGTGAAGAAAAGTGTGGTTTCCGATAGCGGGTCTTACCCTGTTTGCCTAAATGAACGCTGGTTCTGAGCGGAAGGGGTTACAAGGCTAGAATAGTTCCAAACACAGTATAGAGAGTTGTACTAAAGTAAGTATTAGATTTTCACGGACCCGGTGTTAAAAACCATTGTTTGTTACATGCATGCATACAAGTTCGATTCTATTCACGCATTAGGTGCGAACGACACCGGCGCCAATTATTGAAACTGGAAGGTGTGGACCCAACTTTGGTGGGATCAGATGTTCACATAACCGCTGCTGCTCACAATATGATTGGTGCGGTTTCGGTGATGCCTGGTGTGGAAGCGGCTGCCAAACGGGTTTCGGAACTTGCCAGGTACGTATACACGCGCCACCTTAGCAAGCTAAATTAAGTTAGGTTGACAGGGTGAATTAAGAGCAAGTTTATTTTTGTCGTTCCGTTTACAATGTATCGTTCGCAACTCATTGAATTGCTTCAAAACGAGCACAATTTTACTTCCTTTGTTCAAATTCTCCATTTAATAACTGTATTATCTCCAACCTCATCAATGTGAACAGAACGCAGTGGATGAAATCGAAACGTCAGAGCTCTCACCTGGTCAATACGAACAGAAAGCAGTCATGAGGGAGTAGAAACGTCAGAGCTCCGACCTGGTCAATACGAACAAAAAGCAGTTATAAGGGAGATGGATGAAGGAGAAACATCAGAACTCCAACCTGGTCAATACGAACAGAAAGCAGTCGTGAGGGAGGTGGATGAAGGAGAAACGTCAGAGCTCCGACCTGGTCAATACGAACAGAAAGCAGTCATGAGGGAGGTGGGTGAAGGAGAAACGTCAGAGCTCCGACCTGGTCAATACGAACAGAAAGCAGTCATGAGGGAGGTGGATGAAGAAGAAACATCAGAACTCCAACCTGGTCAATACGAACAGAAAGCAGTCAATGAGATGAATGAAGTCGATTTGAATTGAATGAACCATAATGCTCATGATCATAGGTTATCAGTTGTAGTTGTATCATTAATAAACCAGGCTTAGACAATAACTGCTTCTAAACTGTGCGAATTGTAATGCTGAGCAGATCATACAATTTTTTTTTCAGTGTAATTTCTGGTGCATAAATATGGAACGCCAAATGAGTCATAAATGAGTGATAAATTTATTGACTGCTTTTGATCATCGATCGACATCAATCGACAGCTTTTGATCATCGATCGACAGCTTTCGACCATCGACAGCTTTCGACCATCGACAGCTTTTGACCATCGATCGACAGCTTTTGACCATCGATGATAGGTGGATCGATGATCGATGCATCGATGATCGATACATCGACGATCGATACATCGACTATCGATGCATCGACTATCGATGCATCGACTATCGATGCATCGAGTATCGATGGCTAATTGTATGGAGCGCCAAATGCGCCAAAATTCATCAAATTAATTCGCATGGTTCCGCAATGTCATTCGTATGGTTGCAACTACATCATCAACTGTTTTTGACAATCGCGGTCTCTCGTCTTTCAATCGCATCGACCGTTTCCTTCATTCGTAGGGACATAAATTTCAATCGCATCGACCACTTTTGACAATCGTACTGTTCACTCGACATCGATGGTCAACACTTATCAATCGATGCTTTTGAACCATCGATCGATGCTACTAAACCATCGATCGATGCGACTGAACCATCGATCGATGCGATTGGACCATCGATCGATGCGATTGGACCATCGATCGATGCTATTAAACCATCGATCGATGCGATCACCATCGATCGATGCGAATATGCGATTGGACCGTCGATGTAATTCTGCATGGCCCTATTAGTCTCGTACCCAGACCTACTTTACATTAAAATGCTATTACCATTTCTTGTTGTTTGAATTACATGAATTGGACGCTCCCTAGACTGCTATTGCTGTGCATCTGTTTTGAAGTGGCTTGTTATTGGTTGTTTTTCACCCCTGCAAGGTGTTTTTTCCTATGGTTTTTCTGCAGAAGGAGTTTTTTCAGTGTGTTATGTATTTGATTTGGCCAGTTGCTGTGTCTGTCTGTGCGCTGTGTGTGTGCTGTTGTAGCGGCGTGCACAATTGATGGTAACCAATGTTAGTCAATGGTCATCTTGCATGGTATGGGCGGGAGCCTTGCAAACCTTTACAATCCCTGCGGATTATGCCTGTTTAGCATAGTTATGCGTGATCTTGTGTGCACATTGTATCTACAGTACTTTACAATGATAAAATGTATTATACAATTAAGGCTAAGGTTTCTAAAATGTGCGTGCATCTCAATTGAAGCTCGGCGTATAGACGTTAGCATGTGTTTATCGATGGAGCGGGTGGTCACTGTATAGGAGACCATCTATCCGTGATTATGGTTTTATCTAGAGATCGTCTCTCTTCATACTTGATGCTGCTGCATTTATTGATAACCTACAATGCTAGCTAACACAAGGTCAGTATTATGTGTAAACTGTGGCTTAATTGTTTTTACGTACTTCAGCGGCTTCTGTATACATGTTTGTTGTCAATTTGGTCTTTAATGGTGGAGGGCAAGAGTATAAGTGCATGATTGATGTTGTGAAGCTATATTGGTGCAATATCTCAGAATCGAAGCGTGATTTTTTTATTCGTTTCTTTTGCATAATGAAATGCGACGAAGTAAAATGAAATTGTTTTTATTTATTGATAGGATGATGCACAGAATTAAATTCTAAGTGTTACACTATGCGAGTAATAATTTTTTGTGTAGCGTAGTAATTGTAACATAACAATGATGAACGTGCTTATGTATAAGGATTGTATCCATGTATAGTTTGTTTGCATTGACTCTTAAAAATTATAATAGTCTATGAGACGTAATGCATCCATTATGACAATGTAATAGCTTAAGGGTTTTGCAAGGCGTGCGTGAAACGTTTAATAAAATTTATGATGCAAGATTCATGTGCAGCAAAGGAGGATACAAGGAATAACAGAAAATATACATTCATTATGCATCACAGACGACAATTTTTTTACGCAAACCTATGAGGCTGAAACAATGTGCTAAAACAATAATATTATTAAAAATAATGACCAAAAACGAAGGAAGGGCAATCTTAAACTACTACCTGTTCATGTAGTGCAATGTCACATCACAGGCTAAAGATGGCGGGATATTAAAAGCCACTAAATATAATGTCTGCCCCTTATGTGAGTATGTGTGGTGTGCGGATTAATACTATTAGCCATTCTTACTAAAGATATTTCCGTCAATTTTCATAGGTGCTACAAAACGACTACCTAGCACATACCATAACATGTCTGCCATCACGGTCAAACTGTATCAGGAGAACTTTGTATCCAGCTGTGTTGGGGCAGGTAGATGAAGATGAGAGTAGGAAGAAGAGTAGGTTAAGAGAATAGGGGAGGGGGAAAAGAAAAAGAAGGTGGGGACGAGGGGAAGGAGATAATAAGGGGAGAGGAGGGAATGGAGATAGGAGAGAAGAGTGAAGGGAGAAGAGAATGGAGATAGGAGAGAGGGGGAGACTGAGGAGGGAGAAGAGATGGTGAAGAGATGAAGGGAAGGGAGAAACAAAAAAAAAAGACAGGATGGGCTGATGGGAGGGGATAGCTTGCATAGCATCATACCTGTAGATGTACAGCACCCCCTCAGCATCATATCCATGTCACATGGCACACACAAACTTACACATCCATGCACCCAACCCACATTTCTCCAACACCATCCTGGCTGGATGGTCCTCTTATCCATGTCCACTAAAAAAATATTGGCCAGAACAGCTAACATCTGGCAGACGCAAAATTAAATAAGTACATGCAAAGCACATTCCCGGGAGCAGCAGTGCATGTGGCCATGTCAAGAACAAAGCTGCATGCCTCATTGGAAGCTGCTGGTGTTAGTTCCAAGAATGTTCTATCATGGGAGAGATATGATACCAGCAGAGCCTGAAAGAGCAGCACCTGATTTTCTCTGGTGAAAATGGTTTAAAGAACGACGTCCTTAATTCTGTAATACATTGTCATAAAATAACCTCACATATGCTGTTGAGTCTAGTTGCTCAAAAAAGTACTAAGGCTTTTCATGCATGCTATGATTTACATCATCTGATCAATTATGCAAAAAAAACAGGTACAATAATCAGAGAGTGAAATTAGCTGGTCTTAGTTACTCTTCATGGAAAAAAGCCTGCCCTTACAATGAATTAATGGTGTTAACATCAAGGACATTTTATTCATGAAAAAAACTACATGAATATACTAAAACACAATACAGTTGATTTCACTGACAAGCATAAACAAATGCTCTAGTTGTAGTGTAAAATAAAACTCCATGATCACTACAGTCTTGCATTGGATCTACAGCTCCCTTCAAATCAATCATTTGCTGATAAGAGAGTGGACAAGCGGTATCCGGCAAATCAACATTGTCATTAACTTTGGCCACACAAGGACCTGACCAATCGATTCCATACCGATCATCAATTTCATTTCCCAGTGCACCATTTACAACATTCATATCAGCATTAAGCTTTGCCATTCCAGAGTTGATATGGAGTCATATTGTTTTCACTACAAAGCTGTGATGGCTATAGCTTTCACAAAAAATATCCAATTGATGCTGAATATGACAGGTGTATACATAGCGTAGGCTATAGATGACCTTTTCATTAGCAGGATCCAGCAAACTGGCATCTTTAAAAGCATAAAACAGATTATAAAGAAAGATATGCAGCCAGCAAACACATCCCACTACAATTGCTCTATTCGTTGAGTATGTACACTCCTTCCAGTGATACCGCTTCCATGCCAAGGTCCACAACTTGGATGACTTAACATGTATTCAGAAACCCAAACATTTTCACCTCCTTTATCACACCTCACACGTGATGGAAGGCCAAAGGAAGCAACTGCACCAAGGAAGTGTTTCAATACCGTGCCTGAAGTGTGATTTGTAGATGCTTTCAAACACACAGGCAGCCTAGAGAAGCCATCAATGCCACCATGAATAACTATACGCCACCTGATAAGTTTATGGTGCCCATCAATATGCCACAAGAAGCTGTTTGGCATAGGGACTGAATACACTCTTCGATGAAGTGCTCTCCTGAAATGACTCCTAACTCCCCTTGGATCAACTGCTGGAAGACTATTTCTAACACGACAATGACACATAATCCCATTAGCCGCAAATAACCATGAAAGCTTCTTTCACCACAGTTAGGATGATGGGTGACAAAATGATGGGCAATGTGATTCAACTGCACATCACTAATGTCAGTAAAGCCAGCTTCTTCTTCAATGCCACATTGACGATTTCTTCTCCTGATGGTAGTAGATGTGGCCACCAAATGTACACAAGGCATGGTGGCCCTCAGATGTGGTCACCACATGTACTCAAGGCATCTTGGCACTCAGATGAGGTCACCACATGTACGCAAGGCATGATGGCACTCAGATGCGGCCACCACTTGTACTCAAGGCATGGTGGCACTCAGATTTGGTCACCATTTGTACTCAAGGCATGGTGGCATTCAGATGTGGTCACCACATGTACTCAAGGCACCTTGGCACTCAGATGAGGTCACCACATGTACGCAAGGCATGGTGGCACTCAGATGTGGCCACCACTTGTACTCAAGGCATGGTGACACTCAGGTTTGGTCACCATATGTACTCAAGGCATGGTGGCATTCAGATGTGAATGCCACCATGCCTTGAGTGCAAGTGGTGGCCACATCTGAGGGCCACCATGCCTTGAGTACAAGTGGTGACCACATCTGAGGGCCACCATGCCTTGTGTACAAGTGGTGGTCACATCTGAGTGCCACCATGCCTTGCGTACATGTGGTGACCACTGCTTCAGTGCCACCATACCTTGAGTACAAGTGGTGGCCACATCTGAGGGCCACCATGCCTTGGGTTCAAGTGGTGACCACTGCTGAGTGCCTCCATGCCTTGTACTGTATTGGGTTTTAGTATATTCATGTAGCTTTTTTCATGAATAAAATGTCCTTGATATTAACACATTGTAAGGGCAGACTTTTTTCCACGAAGAGTAACTCAGACCAGCTAATTTCATTCTCTTATTACTTGTACCTGTTTTTTTTTGCATACTTGATCAGATGATGTAAATCATAGGATGCATGAAAAACCTTAGTACTTTTTTGAGCAACTAGACTCAACAGCGGTTATTTTATGACAATGTATTACAGAATTATTGACATCATTCTTTAAACGATTTCCACCAGAGAAAATCAGGTGCAGCTCTTTCAGGCTCTGCTGGTATTATATCTCTCCCATGACAGAGCATTTTTGGAACTAACAGCAACAGCTTCCAATGAGGCATGCAGCTTTGTTATTGACATGGCCACATGCAATGTGCTTTGCATTACTTATTTAATTTTGCATCTGCCAGATGTTAGCTGTTTTTGGCCAATTTTTTTTTTAGTGGACATGGATCCCACCAGGATGGTGTTGGAGTAATGTGGGTTGGGTGCATGGAGGTGTAAGTTTGTGTGTGCCATGTGACATGGATATGTTGCTGAGGGGGTGCTGTACATCTACAGGTAGGATGTTATGCAAGCTATCCACTCCATCAGTCCATCCTGTCTTTTTTGTTTCTTCCTTCCCTTCATCTCTTTACCATCTCTTCTCCCCTCCTCAGTCTCTCCCTCTCTCCTATCTCCATTCTCTTCTCCCTTCACTCTTCTCTCCTATCTCCATTCCCTCCTCTCCCCTTATTATCTCCTTCCTCTCGTCCCCACCTTCTTTTCCTTTTCCCCCTCCCCTATTCTCTTAACCTTCTTTTCTTCCTACTCTCATCTTCATCTACCTGCCCCAACACAGCTGGATACAAAGTTCTCCTGATACAGTTTGACCGTGATGGTAGACATGTTATGGTATGTGCTAGGTAGTTGTTTTTTAGCACCTATGAAAATTGTCGGAAATATCTTTAGTATGAATGGCTAATAGCTTTAATCCGCACACCACACATACTCACATAAGGGGCAGACATTATATTTAGTGGCTTTTAATATCCTGCCATCTTTAGCCTGTGATGTGACATTGCACTACATGACAGGTAGTACTTTAAGGTTGCCCTTCCTTTGTTTTCGTTTTTTTTTTTTACTCTCTTACACCAACAAATAACTTCTACATATGGCCATTATTTTTTATAATATTACAGAGTAAGCATTGTTTTAGCACATTGTTTCAGCCTCATAGGTTTGCATAAAAAATTGTGGTCTGTGATGTATAATGCATGTATATTTTCTGTTATTTTTTTGTATCCTCCTTTGCTGCACATGAATCTTGCATCAATAATTTTATTAAACATTTCGTGCATGCCTTGCAAAACCCATAAGCTATTACATTGTCATAATGGATGCATTACGTCACATGGACTATTATAATTTTTAAGATTCAATGCGAACAAGCTATACATGGATACAATCCTTATACATAAGCACGTTCATCATTGTTATTAAAGAATGTAACAATTACTAAGCTACACAAAAAATTATTACTCGCATAGTGTGTAACACTTAGAATTTAATTCTGTGCATCATCCTAAAAACAATACCATTTTACTTCGTCGCATTTCATTATGCAAAAGAAACGAATAAAGAATCATGCTTCGATTCTGAGATATTGCACCAATATAGCTTCACAACATCAATCATACACTTATACTCTTGCCCTCCACCATTAGAGACCAAATTGACAATAAACATGTTTACAGAAGCCGCTGAAGTACGTAAAAACAATCAAGCCACAGTTTACACATAATATTGAGCTAGCATTGTAGGTTATCAATAAATGCAGCATCAAGTATGAGGAGAGATGATCTCTAGATAAAACCATAATCACGGGTAGATGGTCTCCTATATAGTGACCACCCGTTCCAGCGATAAACACATGCCAACGTCTATACGCCGAGCTCCAATTGAGATGCACGCACATTTTAGAAACCTTAGCCTTAATTGTATAATACATTTTATCATTGTAAAGTACTGTAGATACAATGTGCACACAAGATCACGCATAACTATGCTAAACAGGCATATTCCGCAGGGATTGTAAAGGTTTGCAAGGCTCCCGCCCATACCATGCAAGATGACCATTGACTAACATTGGTTACCATCAATTGTGCACGCCGCTACAACAGCACACACACAGCGCACAGACAGACACAGCAATTGGCCAAATCAAATACATAACACACTGAAAAAACTCCTTCTGCAGAAAAAACCATAGGAAAAAACACCTTGCAGGGGTGAAAAACAACCAATAACAAGCCACTTCAAAACAGATGCACAGCAATAGCAGTCTAGGGAGCGTCCAATTCATGTAATTCAAACAACAAGAAATGGTAATAGCATTTTAATGTAAAGTAGGTCTGGGTACGAGACTAATAGGGCCATGCAGAATTACATCGACGGTCCAATCGCATATTCGCATCGATCGATGGTGATCGCATCGATCGATGGTTTAATAGCATCGATCGATGGTCCAATCGCATCGATCGATGGTCCAATCGCATCGATCGATGGTCCAATCGCATCGCTCGATGGTTCAGTCGCATCGATCGATGGTTTAGTAGCATCGATCGATGGTTTAGTAGCATCGATCGATGGTTCAAAAGCATCGATTGATAAGTGTTGACCATCGATGTCGAGTGAACAGTACGATTGTCAAAAGTGGTCGATGCGATTGAAATTTATGTCCCTACGAATGAAGGAAACGGTCGATGCGATTGAAAAACGAGAGACCGCGATTGTCAAAAACAGTTGATGATGTAGTTGCAACCATACGAATGACATTGCGGAACTATGCGAATAAATATGATGAATTTTATGGAACGCCGTTTGGGTCAAAATTGATCACATCTGTAATTCGATCAAATTTTTTGGATCGACGTAATTTTCTAACCGATCATTTGCATTCGACGCTTTATCTCATTCGATCATGCGGATTCGACACAAAATTCTTTTTGATGGGATTAAATCGATGGTTGATGATCGATCGATCGATCATTCGTCGATCGATCACCGATCTGGATCATTCGATGGGGAACGAGGTGGTACGAGGTTAGGCTGTTACCAGAATAGGTATACCGAGACTTGGACTGGAGTAATAATAGTCTTCTTCGTTGCACAGAAATGGGCTTTGCAGCTATGAAACTAGTGGGGCGGCAGAGCTTTCTTAAGCGGAACATCCCTAAACTTATATAAGCGCCTCGTTTCGATGAAGAATGGTATGGAGGAGGTGTGAGCATATAGTTTAGCGTAGCTGTAGAGCTCTACGTGTTTTTGTGTGTGCGCATTCAAGTGTTGTAAGGCCAATGTGTGTATAGATTAAGGTCTTTAATCTAGGTGTGTGTGTGTGTGTGTGTGTGTATGTGTGCGCGTGCGTGTGTGTGCGTGTGCGTGCGCGAGTGGGTTGGTACCTCTAGATATATTTAAAGCTCTGTGTGCATTTTAATGGGAGACGTAGGCGTGTATGGGCCTACATATGGATTGGTGCCACCTTCCTTATGAGGGGTGTGGGGGGTTGGTGGCAATACATGAAAGCATCCAAAAGGACCTCTTATCAATAGAGGAACAAAAACTGTTGTGTGGATGTGGTATCTGGACCCACGCCCATGATACATGTACATATGCCATGCAGACATATGAAAAGGCCTACATACGCATGAGCGCTCCCGCCACATGCCTTCCATGGTACGTATCCCCTTCCCAGATCACATGACAATTGGTGCAGCGTCGCCTGTGCACGCCAACTTAATAATAGCACCTGATAGATACATGTACATGGACCAATATTGACCACAACAACCACAAGGCCGTAGTAAGGGGGGGGGGGGGGGGGGGGGGGGGGGGGGGGGGGGGGGGCTTGGGGGGGCTTAAGCCCCCCCAAAATTTTGGTTCAGCATATTATTTATAATAGGATGCACGTTGATGAACATTATAGTACGCGCGGTACCACATTGTACACATTCCGGTATTGCAAGCTGCCCGTAAATTTAGAACGAGGTTAACCGTTGATCAATCCGCAATGCATCGTTTTATCAAGATCATGAATATTAATTAGCCCCCCCAAATTTTTGTGATTGACTACGGTCATGAACCACAATCCAGCACAACGAACACATCCACCACTAAAATCCACATATACACCTCCACAACATCCCAACATCACTTACAACAAAACAATACACAATCACACAACACACAAGGCTGGGCAGGGGCTCACATACACCTATATTTTAAAGGAGATGTGCCCACATCTCCTTAAGGAAAAAGCCCCAGTGGAAAAACCTCTAATAGGAAAAAATCCACCATACATTGGGGAAAAACCTCTAACTAGCACTGCCCAGCCACATACAACATCAAACACATTCAGTCTACAAACAGTCCAACAGCTGCAGCCTTCTCTGTGCCCAGGGGTCATCTGTCATCGGTCTCTGCTCTTGTAAGAAGACACACACAATGCTACCCTTTGGCAACAAACAGAGAATAAACAAATAAAAGTAAAAATTTCTGGTGCATGCCGTGCACGAACGCTTAGACTGAACAACAGTCTCCAGCAACTGCTTTTACCAGTGCTGTCAGCTGCCACTTAAAGCTGCCTCCGCCAATCATATGGAGAAATGGCCCATACATCGGCGGTCATCTTGCATTTTATTTCAAATTGACTTCTAAACTAAAAAAAAAAAAAAATTAAAATTGGTCTGAATTTGAATTTTGTTTTTCAGTGCGTTGTAAGTATGCAACGTTATACAAAAATCAAGACAAAAATTTAATTACTATCGCAGGTAATTATAATATTCAACACTGCCGTTAGCTTCAATAACTCCAATAAGCAGCATTTCGTTAATAAACTCATATCCACATGCACCCCAGGCCAGCCCCACCTCATCTGACGAGGGGTGGATGTGCATCAATTAGCACAACATAGACGACCAACCACATTTTTGTAAAGGTGGGTTATGTACAATTGCGGATTGTTACTAAGTGCAGAATGGCATATTTTTACTCTTACAGAAGTGGCGGATATGCATCGGTACTATGCTTACATATAGTACACGTCACGTTCACCATAATACTGATTGTTTAAACTTAACGCACTGACACCGATGGGGGCCGGGGACTGTGATCGCATATTGTACTCCTTCCAGCCAATCAATTTGCCCCCCCCCCCCCCCCCCCATAATTCAGGAACCGCAGTATACCCCGCAATCATGACCTCATCCTTTGATCAACCTGTTTGTACTGTCTGAAAGTACTGCACATATAGCCGTATAAAAGTTAGGAGTGCATATTCATATGGGCCTAATAGAGGTAGTCCGTGCTATGAAAGGAACGGTGCGGCTTAAATTATTTAATGCTTGAGTATCCTTTTTGCTTATGTGTCTTGTGGCTTCTTGGGGTGCATAAATTTGTTACTGGGACAGGGGTTGAACTCTAACAGGCATTTATTAGAAGGAGTTGGGGGTGGGGCACCATTGAGTCTCAAAGGGGAAGGGGGGGGGGGGCACGGCCCGTGGGTGCCCATGACTCCAAGTTCACAAAACACACAGTCACACTCAGAATTCTATATTGCTCACCCAACACACCAAATAACATTTTTCACCCCCCAACATGAGTGTACACTCCCAGCATACACAACTATATGACCCCCCCATCAGCATACACACTCACCTCATATTCTCCACTAACCACATACCAGTATACACTAGCAACAGTGTATACATTCCCAATGACCCTACACACCAGTATAGATGGGGCGGGAGTGCCCCACACCTACCTTATTTTTGCCCCTCTTGGCAATGAAGGTATAACAAGTTACACAACCCATGCACAGAATTGGCTCGCTTGGTATAAAGTCCTCCTAAAAGTTTCAACTTAACATTTATCTCATTCCCCCCCCCCCCCCCCCGATGTTTTTTCTCGATGATGGATCGTGTCACTTGTTATCCCTTAATAACAGCATGTACACACCAGGTTACCCCACAGGCACACCAGCACAGCGTATAGCTGGCCAACCACCTAACCTACACATTGTTAGACCAACATGAGTTTAATTCACACACACACTCACACACCAATAGCTCTACACATCACACACCAGAACAGTGAGCATAACAGTGAACAGCACAGTCAGTCCCACACACTGGGTTTCTTTGGATAAAAACCTTAGAGGGGGAATTTTAAAAATTTGTTGCTAAGGCAACTCTGAGGTTGTATCACTTATTGCCAAGGGGTAACAATATGGCAAATGTCCCACATGCACCCCATACACCAACTCATATGTACACCAAAGGCATGCACTTCATGTAACAACAAGATAACATATGCAGTTCCCTTCATACATGTACCCATAATTCTACATGTGGTGTGTTCCCCTATCAGAGGTCATCTGCCCCACATAAAGGGGTAGTGATCAACAGGATAGGCTAAGAACACTAACAGTTTCTTTTTATTTATTTTTCCTACCCTGCTCCCTAGATGGTCAATGTGATATAGCCAGCATGACAAAAAGCTTCAGCAACAACTCAAATAGAAGGGACATTGCAGGCTTTGTGTGGTCATCAAGTAGCTGCAAGGCTCTGCGGACTTCATGTGATGCATGCATGTAGATTTGTGGTGTGCTTGGCATTTGTATTTGGTGATGTAAGATCTGTATGTGTGAATGTGGATAGTTGCAGATGGTGCTGGTATGGAACTTTGGACAATGATGGACTTGCTTAAAGCAGACAGGAGGCTTGGTCTTTTAGATAAGAACTATGTATATAGGTAGTTATGGGTGATTATGTAAACTTTTCCTTCCCACTTTATAAAAACTTTACCTGTTGAGTATATAACAATACAGATGCCTGTGCATGTAATAATATAACATCCAGCCATACAGGGGCGGATACAGGGCCTGAAGCGTACAGTTCTCCCCCCCCCCCCCCCCCCCCCCCCTTTTGCGTATTGCGGGTCTGACCTGTAAACCCCCCTTTTTGAAAATCCCCTGCCGTATGATGCATTATGTTATTATAAGGTCATCTATTAACCAAATTCGAACCCCCCTCTTCCTGAAGGCCATGTACCCCATTGAAGCTTTGTTAGAAATAGCCATTCGTCCATGAAACAAATATAAAGAAGTGTTCATGGCAAACTCCTTTGTGTAATCGTCACCCAGGGCCCGTGGAGAGTATTATAAAGGGGGGGGGGGGGGGGGGGGGGGGGTGGGCAGATTTCAGTACTCCTCCATGTTAGCAATTA